>AWYF02001531.1:0-70203 GCA_000504405.2 Mycosphaerella sp. Ston1
ATTAATTAATTAATTAAAATACAAGGGGGAAGGTAGATAGGTAAGTAAGCTAATAAGGAAGCTATATATATATAGAAAAGTATAAGGGGGAAGGTATATAAGGTATATAGTAGAACGAGGGCGGTTTTATAGTATTAGAAATCTAGATAATAGAGAGTAGTATTAGTATAGAGGCTCGATAGGACTTTAAAGAGGAGTTACGAAAGAGTTAATTAGCATATGTATAGTATAGCTATTATATGTATTATATTATATTATATGTAATGTTATTCTTAATTACCCACAATTTGCCTATATTATCTTTATCCGGAGGTGTTACTTAGTTGTAACCTACTCCTCGTAAACGAGGAGGCGCGATCCTAGTATAAATACGCTAAGGAATAGTAATCCTAATATAAATAAGGTAATAGCTATATTCCTCGTCGTTTGATTCATTAATCGAATAGATATGTTAGGTGTTTCCTATCTCTTATATCGCTCTAGCTATCGCTACTGTCGCTACTATCGCTGTTGTAGCCGCTGTCGCTGTTACTACATCTCTGAAAAAGTTGTCTCGAAAGCTGACTAATCGACCGGATTCAGCGATGCTTACTAACCTAAATAATCCTGACTTTTACGGCTTTGCGACGCGGGTATCTTATTCACAGTGGGATTACCATTCCTTGGCGTGTTCACATTCGGATTGCGCCTCCTCGTTTACGAGGAGGGGGCAAGAGCTTACTTACACCTCCGGATAGAGTCCACGGCTCGCGAGAATCAAGCTTCAGGGGAGGGACAAGGCGCGTCCCGGTGGGGTTTAATGCGGACCGTCGCGGGTCTCGACGGCAGCCTTCCCTGTTCTTACGTCGTCCTCTCGACACCACCCTGTCGCTGCCTTGTGCACTCTCCTGCAGCGACGATATATAATATGTGGGCAGCCTCTATACTAAGTCCCAGCGCTAGCAGCCGACGTCGCAGAGTAGGCATCGCGGCGTCGACCTTCGGCTGCTGCCTCGAGACCGAATTCCTTAACATAGCGAATTCCTTAATCTTCTCGCAGCCACTCGTGTTGTAACAATTCAGCCGCTCGTTTGCGAACGTCTGGATCAAGGGTCAGTGCGCCACGTAGGAAGTCCACGAATGCTAAGGCCCTCTTCGGCCGACGTATCTGGAGGTCGCTGGAATGGACCTTCGGCGCCGTCCACGAAGTCCTTCAGGCTTGCGATCTTGAGCTTCGGGATTCTGAGGAGGTTGCCTGCTTGAGACTAAGAGTTAGCAGAGAAAGCCTGTCCAAGTTGGTACATTTGCGGAGACATGCCGCTGTCGTCGAAGTATTCACGAGTCTTCGTGCCACGTTCTAGAAGTTCGCAGGGCATTGAGCCGAGGACCTCCATGTACTGTGCTAGATGATCGTCCTCAGACGTCTATGTTCCGTGCTGAGAAGCTGCTCTAGTAAAGGCTACATGGCCTGTCACAAATTCGATAACCTGCAACGTGAAGTTAGCGGCGAAATGTCTGCGATGCGTCTTGGAGTGCCTTACAAGACAACCTAGGCTCCAAATGTCAACAGGAGGTCCCCAAGGAGCACCAAGAATAACCTCCGGCGCCCTGAGATGCTCAGGTTGTATGTTGTCGCTTAGATGCTGGTCGACCCAAGAAGCTATCATGTTGTCAGAGCAGTCTTAATGCTCCTAGAACAGTGACCAGCGTTCAGCTTACCAACACCGAGGTCGATGATCTTGAAGATGCCACAGTGACCTTCGCTCATCGTTGGGGTGACTTTCTCCTCTGTCTTCCCCTTGACCATATCTGCGCATGCAATGTCAGCACCTTTTACGTTGATGCGCTCTCGACCACTTACTTGTAATCTGAGCTTCATCAATCTCAAAGCAGATGTTCGATGGCTGGAGATCTATTGCACTATGAGCCAGGAACGCCGCACATAGCTCCAGCACACTCGCTCGATCAGCATACCTGTGTGGATGACACTACAAGTGTCATGCAAGAATGCAAGACCAGAAAGAAGCTGCTTCGTGATTTGTTTCGCGATCCGATGGGGTATCCTACCGCCAGGGAATCGGCTGGCTTGCGCACCAAGGCTGCACCCTAGCACAGGCATGGCAATACACTCATGAACTCCCCCAGTCCGGTGATCTGGAATGTGTCCGACAGCTCGATCACATTCATCGACTTGGCGTCTCCCACCTGGGTCCGTCGGTTTGTGATGGTCTTGAGAATCTCAATCTCAAATATGTCATGGTCTGTTCCATAACAGTCGCTGTTGAGCAGTTTGAGCGCCACATAAGAGTTCTGGCTGCTGCGGTCTCGGTCCTTTGACAACCAAACACTGGAATACCGGCCCTTTTCCAGCTCTCTGATCGTCTCATAGCGGCCGTCCTTCAGGAGTTCGTGTGCCTTTGCAACGTGTTGTTTACTCGTTGCCTCGGACGAGATTCTGCGAGCCCACCCGAAGAGGGACAGCATGTTCTTGAGACGACGCGACATCGGATGTCTGCACTTGAGAGTATTCTAGGAAATCCCACGTATTTCCCAAAAGACGACCAGCAGGTGCAGAATAGTGGAGAGGACAAGAGGCGGACTATCCTCCGAAGAGTATAACTAGAATAGCCTCCCCCACATAAGCCGGTCCGGTCACTATTCCAGCGAGAAAGCGGAGAGCCACTATACATGTAGTCTTGCAGGAAGTACAATGTACGGTGACAGCATCAGCATCAGCATCTGATAGACTGATACGGCTGTCGGCCTTTGATCATCTCGCTGTGATGGACTCCTATTTGAGCTCCTTGATCCCCAGCAGCTGGACGGACGAGTCGAAGAAGAAGAAGAAGAGGAAACAGAAGCAGAAGACATCAGCACCAGAGGACACTACTACTAGTAGTAGTAGAATACTCGAAGACGAAGCACAGTACCAACCACTTATATCTCATCCCAACGACAGCGATAGCGGCAGCGGCAACTATAACAACAATAACGATCGAAACCACAACTATAATACGATCATGTCGAACGACCCCCCCAAAGCAGCGACCATATGGCAAGATCTCGTCCAATACCGACGAGCCTACCTCCTCACGGCAATCGCCTCCTTCGGCGGAATGCTCTTCGGCTGGGACACAGGCCTGATCGGCGGAGTACTCACGATGCCCAGCTTCCAACACAGCTTCAATCTCCACGAAGACGACGCCGCATACGCCAACCTCTCTGGCAACATCGTGTCCGTACTGCAAGCCGGGTGTTTTTTCGGCGCCATGTCGTCGTTTTATGTGAGTGATCGGTTTGGGCGGAAGACGGCGTTGATTGTGGCCGATGTGGTGTTTCTGGTGGGGAGTATTGTGCAGACTTGTGCGGGATTGTATTCGACCAGCTTGGTGGAGTTGTATGTGGGGAGAGTCATTGGGGGGTTTGGTGTGGGTTTGATTTCGGCCGTGGTGCCGACTTATATAGGTATGTGTGTGTGTCCTAGGATGTGCCGTGTGGTAGAGATCTGGCGAGTGCTGATATGTGTTTCTTTCTGGTGAGCAGGTGAGAATGCCAACAAGGAGATCAGAGGGAGATGTATCGGCTGTATGCAACTGTTCAAGTAAGTTTGCCTCATTGTGATTCGAAGATGTTCTACGCTAACATCATGGCAGCGTGACTGGTATCATGGTAATGTTGCACTGTGACCACCGCATGCTGGAAGGCATGATTGCTGATGGAATCCAACAGATCTCCTACTTTGTCAACTACGGCGTCAACCAATCCGTCTCTCCCACCAACGACGCACAATGGAGAATCCCATTCGCTCTCCAAATCCTTCCCGGTGCAATCCTCCTCATAGGCATCTTATTCCAAAACGAGTCGCCACGCTGGCTCGTCGAGAAGAACAGAATCGACGCAGCCAGAAAAGCCCTCTCAACAGTCCGTTCGCTGCCACTCACATCGCCATTGGTAGATCGTGAGCTGGAAGAAATCATCAACGACTTCAACGGCCACGAGAAGATGTCACTTGTCGCCCAAATGAAAGCGACCTGCAACGACTCCAAAACACTCTATACCTTTATAATGGCTGTCATGCTCATGTTCTTCCAGCAGTGGTATGTCTTCCAAACACAACAACAACAACCACATTTCCTATCCAAGAGAGAGTCGAAGAGAGAAAAACAAAGACAAAACCGCATTCACTAACCATACCAAATTCTCTCTCTCTCGCAGGACCGGAACCAACTCCATCAACTACTACAGCCCGCAAATTTTCAAATCCGTCGGTCTCACAGGAACATCCGCCGGCCTCTTCGCCACCGGAATCTACGGCGTAGTCAAAGTCATCATCACCGCGCTAGGCCTCATGTTCGCGACCGAACAACTCGGCCGCAAATGGTCCCTCATAATCGGCGGACTCGGCCAAGCCTTTGCAATGTTCTACATCGGAATCAACCAAGCCCTCCATCCCAACACCTCAACTTCAACCTCAACCTCAACAACCCCTCTAACCAGCTCCAGCATCTTCGCCATCATCTGCGTCTACCTCTTCGTCGTATTCTACAGTTTCGGCTGGGGCCCGATCGCCTTCGTACTCTGCACAGAATGCGCGCCCAACCACGTCCGATCACTCATCATGTCCGCAGCATTAATGACACAATGGCTCTTCAATTTCGCCATAGCAAAACTCACACCGATCATGTTAGCGCAGATGACGCACGGAGGGACATTTTTGCTGTTTGGCGGCTGTTGTGTGCTGATGGTGTTGTTTACGGTGTGTTGTGTGCCGGAGACGAAGGGGGTGCCGTTGGAGAGGATGCATGTGTTGTTTGAGGGGGATGTCATCAAGGGGGCGTTGAGGGATACGATTCCGGGGAAGAGTCGTGCGAAGAAGTTGCAGTCGGGGAGCAGCACTACTGGTGGCCAAGGTCGTGGGAATCGGAAGAGTTTGGGTGATGATGAAGATGATGATGCGTATCACGTGGAAGAGGCTATGGGTAAGAAGGACCGGACCACCATGGCAGGTCATGTCTAGAGCCATGTCGTAGAGAGAAAAGACTGTAATACGGACTCAGAGCTTTCTGTATCTGTATGGGTGGTATTGTTGCATGGCTGGGACCTCGAAAGCCAGGTGAGAGCAACGCGATTTGGTTCAAATCATTTCATTCAGCAGTGCAAACTACTACTACAAGTACTATGCACACTTCAAATTCTACTCCTCATATCCGTATCGGCAATATGCACAGCACGTCCCAAGCTCCTCCACATCGTCCCAAAGGCACATCAAGAAGAGAAACTCAAGTCGTGAACGTTACTCTGACTTTTGGCGTGGTGACATTAGACTATGCACATCATATACCGTCATACTGGAGAATATGTTAGCTCAGGACAGGTCGTTCCCATCGACAAGGAACCTCACCTTTCTACAATCTGCTGCCGTGGACGACCTTGTAGTCGACAGCAAGCTCGCGGCCCTCATCGTTGATGACGAGCACGCGGACGCTGCCGCGGCCGTCGTTGAAGGACTCTTGAAGGCGGCTGAGCAGGTTGCTCTGGTCAAGGACAGGCAGACCCTGCTTGACATCACCAGTCTCGGTCATGGCAACGACGGCACCGTCATCACGGATGTCAAGGACGCGGTACTGCTTGAAGACAGGTCCGACCATGTTCTGAACAACCACAGATGGGCTTGGGTTGCTGACGAAAGAGCTCTCCTCATGGAGCTGCTTGGTGAAGAGGTCGACACCGAGATAGCGGTGCTGGCCAGTCTGTGCCGAGGTGGTGATACGGATGACCTGGCATGGGCGACCTTGCAAGATCAAAAGGTCTCCAATGCGGATGTGGTGGCATGGAATGGTGATGGTGTTTGGCTGGCCGGCAGCGCGGGAAGAACTTCCACGTGGTGCGCTCATGGTGATTTCGCGGTCTTTGACAACAATGTCTTCTTCAACACGCTCAGTGCGGCCTTCGTGGTGGTGGGAGTGGTGGTGGTGCGAGTGACCTTCGAATGGGTGAAGGATGCGGTCTGCGGCGCGACGAACTCCGTGGCGGAATGAGTGGTACTGTCCCTCGTCGTCGTAATATCCCATGTCCCGCTTGTGCTTACGCTGGGAGTGTCCGTCGACGGTACGTTCGTCGACTTTTACGTGCTGGTCGAACTCAACTGGGTTACGCTCGGCGTAGACTTCAGCTGGGTAGTGGCGTGGGTGTGTGGACCTGTCTTGCCAAACACGAGAAGCTCTGTACTCCTCAGTGAATGGGATGGTGCGGTCACGGAAGTCTCTCTCAGCGACGTCGATACGAGAGTCGAGGTCGATCTGAGTGGCCGGAGCGTGACGCGTCGGATACTCGCGGTCGTAGACGCGATCCTCAACGTTGATCTGGGCGTCGGCGTACCGTTGATATGGCTCGTGGTAGCTGAGGTAGGATGAAAGTGTCAGTGGCTGTGTGACACAAGAAAATGGTGTTGATGGGAATGCTTGGATGATAGACAACAAGGAAGGTCGGTGAGAGCAGAAGCGTATCTGTTGCTAGGTCGACCACACACTAGCACACGCTAAATGGGTAGCATGTTTGCCAAGGGCGCCTCAGGGGCCGTTGCATTTGCATGGGTGGTGGAGTGGAGCCAGCACAGCACAGACCGAGCGCGAGCACGAGATGTGCGTACAGTGGTTCTGTGCTGCTGCAGCAGGCAGGCAGGCAGGGTCAGGATGGGTGGGAGAATAATAATGCAGACTTACCGCTCGCGGTGGATGTCGACGTCTACGTTGACGTTGCTTGCGTGCTGGCGTCCTGCTCCTGAGTATTGCTCCTCGTGAACGCGGATGTTCTCACTTCTGCCGCCTCTGCGATACCGATCTTCCTCTGTGATGCGGATGTCTTCGCGGTATCGGTCGTCTCGACGGGAAGGGCCTTGAGGTGTGTCTTGTCGATCTTCCCGTCCAGCGCCTTGGACAGTGATTCGCTCGTCAACCTGGACTTCAGTGGTGGAAGTCTTCTCGTTCCTGTATGTGGAGGGGAAGACGCTGAACGGGACTCTGAGAGATGGCGCCGTTAGCTAGTGATGCTGCCAAAGATGGTGATGCTGATGATGATGACGCTGCTGCTGCTGCTGCAAATATCGCAAGACTCACGGAACGCGGGCGTCGTAATCCAGCGTGGCGATGGGCTCGCTTGATCAGCCTTCCAAACCCCGAGAGATGGAAGGTCGACAAGCAAAGCGTGTCTGGTCTGGGGGATGGGGGTGGGAGGGACGTGTGATGGGAGAATAAATTATGGAGATTGGACAACGCAGACTGCTCTTGTAGAGTACGTGGCCGGGCGTGTGTTGTTGATGATGTTGATGTTGTTGTTGTTGTGGTCGAAGCGAGAACAAGGATGGGGATTGGGGATGGGTGGGAGGAAGCGGATTGGCGCGTGCATTCATAAGCTCCACATTGGGTGAACACGCTAGCACTTCCGCGTTGTCTGCGCAACCACATCCCCGCCTCGCGCCGCCTTTCTCCTGTACAGTACATGACTACAAGTCGGTATTGGACAATCTGAATAATCTATGCATTCATACCCGTCTCCAGCAGCTCACATCCCCCTCGATCAATTGATAACAAATGGAACAACCAACTTCGCCAAGTCAGCCACGCCACCGTCAGCGTCCCCAGCCCATTAATTATTTTTCCCATCGGGCTCCAGCCTCCATCCTCCACGACGTGTCCTCGTAATAAATAGAATAAGCGACCCACCGCTAGGTTGCCATCGTGTAGCCTGCCCATTGGGCCAAACCAGGGTTCACAGTACCTTAGCTGTCACATCACATTAATTCACACATGCATGAGTGAGACCGCCCTTCTTTTTGGACAGTACAAAAGTATATATATGCCTCACAACAACAAACAACAAACAACATCCAAACACACTGCCCCATTCGTCTGATCGACCCCCTGCAAGCCACTGTCGCCAACTTGACACGCTATGAAAGCTTGTGCGGAGGCCTTCGGAAGGGAAGACCTCATCGGACCTCGTCGGACCTCGTCGGACCTCCCATGATGAGATCGTGAGATCTCCTCTTCAGTACAGCTTCGTTCCCGCCCCAACTTCTGGAGCAATCTCCAATGTTCTCCAGTTCCAACCAAAAAGGTCGAGAGACGATGAGAGCATAGGTACACGAGAGAAGATAGTGGTACTGTATGTACAGTAAATGTGAAGTGACAATTCAGGAGATGAAGTGGATACATTCCCAGCCACCTTCATTTCGCAAGCAGAACCTTCACTCTAGGAACTGCTCTACTCCACTTCACTCACGTGCATTTTATTTATATTTTTTTTTATAAAACTCTTTTACTAAAGGTAGAATCGTAGATGCGTCCGTAGTACGTACACGTTTCTCCTTGCTCAGAGGTCGTAGGTAAAAGCGTTGAACTACTACTGACTGGCATTCCAGTCTACAACAAGAACGACCCAATGGTCATATCTTCAATCACTGCTTGCTTGCTGGGCATCCTCGTATGCATATGCATGCCTTTCACTGTCCCTGCTACAGATCACCCAAAACCACAACACACACCCACACACGATACAGGTAAATCATTTTCCCAACCAAGAAAATGCCGAAGCCCCTCCTATGGGATTCGCCTTGGTCTTGATTGTACCAGTACCCACCCCAGGCGTTGTTGTCATTGTACTACTACTACTACTCGATCCAGTATTCTCCTTGGTGTTAGCAGCTGTGACCTTCTCCGACGAACCACCGCTAATTCTTCTGCCATCGTCGAAGAATCTGCTCTTGATAACTTCTCCACTACTGGTAGCAGCAGAAGAAGTAGCAGCGGCAGTACTACTACTAGTAGTAGTAGAAGGGCTAGCGGTACCAGAGACAGGACCGGCGCTCGTAGTAGAAAAGGACCGAACGGCAGTCTTAGGTTTGAGCACTTTGATTCCGGTATCTTTGCGCTGATATGCTACCTCTCGGTTTCGGCCTGCATTGGCCCAGTCGAGCATGCCTACTGAAGGCGACGACGAGGCTGTTGCGGATGATGCTGTACCTGGTCCATCACGACGCCAGCTAGACCAGATCGCTGGAGTGCCAGCTGCTTTCGCAGGTGTAGACATGGATGCTCCTGCTTCGGACGATGTCTCTTCGCGTTCTGAGCTGGTGTTGAGCATGGCCAGTGAAGGTCGCGAGGACGTGGTAGATCGCGCATCGAGGTCAGTTCCTATGATACCAACAGATCTGTTGGCATCCATCGCGCCAGACTCTGCTGCCAAAGCTCCAGGAGGTCGGTACTTGCCGGGCGGCGGACTTGCTGCCGCCGATGAAATAGATGCCGTGCTGCTGTCTCCACCAAGGCCGTTGAGGTATGGAGCCCGTTCTGGAGTGTCCTGCCTCTTTGCCCGACTGTTGCCGGACAAAGTCGAGCCGCTCGTCACATATAAAGTATTGAATGCAGCAGCATTCTCAGGTCGCGAAAGGGGTATGCTCAACTTACTCCGCTCATCGTCGTACAACGTCATACTGTTCGATGAGAAAAGTATGTCCGCATTGTGCGCTCGAAGTACATCGCTTCCAATGAAAATTTGAATTGCCTTGTCGTTGTCGTCGTCGTCCTGACCATCCTGCTCGATCACGCGGAATTCCACACGTAATGAAGGCAGCTGCGGCGCAGGACTGCCAGATCTTGAGGCCGCGGGATGCGGAACTGCCTCAGGGAAGTATATTGGCAGCTCTACGGTTCGGCAACCATCCCCACTCGCAGCAATCACATTCTCGAACCCGAGCTTTCGTATTAGCCGGAGATCTAGGAACGACTTGTATGATCCTGTGCAAACTGCAGCATATAGTAATGCGTCGTGTTTGAAGTTCGTATTCATCCAGCACCGGATGACAGCAGGAACCGCGCCTAGCAGCAGAAGTCCAGGAGCGAGTCCGGGCATTTCCATCGGTGATCGTAACGAGTCCAAACCATAGGCAGCAGTTTCCAGGTTGAGGCTACTGGCACGACCAGATGCAGCTGATCTCATCGAATGCACCGAGCTAGCACGACCCTCGGACTTGTGCGACGAAGTCCGCTCGGTCATCTGTAACCCCCCTAGTCCACTGTTCGTCCGAGAGAAGGAGTCCATCGAAGGTCTGGAGGAATGCGAAAAGTGATTCTGATTGGCACTTTCATCGAACCGCACACTGTTCGCCCTAGAAGTGGCGCCCAGGGCTCTACTGCGAGGCTCCTCCTCGGCATCGAGATGAAAACTGGTCATCAGGTTGTTGGCCTCGTCATCGAAGTTGGCAAAGCGATCAGAAAGCGGTTGCTGAAGAGGTCCTAGAAGACTTCTCATCAGCCTTAATCATGACGCATATAATGAGCAAGAGATGACCTACCGTGCTGCGGTGTCCCGCTCAGCACACTCGGGAAAGGTGACTGAGTTCCCCATACGCTCTTCATCCGCGCATCGTCGTCCTGTTTTCGCTCTAGTCTTGCAATCCTCTCGGAATGTTCCACCTGAATTTGCTGCACTCTGACGAGATCCGTTTGTAATCGCCAGTGATCACTACTGACTCCAGTGCTGGTATTGCTATTGGTTGTCGTGATGGTATTGAATGACGGTGTAAAAGACTGGCTTTGCGGATCCATCGCAGGATGGTGACCACATTCGACCTCCAAGCGCTGCTAGTACACAGCCAAGTGTACCGTACGTCCTGGTCTTTTACTCTACTCCCGCTCGACTTCACTGGTGTCAGGATTCTTCTTCGTTCTCTGCCACTGCCTTCTCGTCTCTTCCTTTGTTGGCAAACGGCTTGCGCCGCGATGCGCCGAGGTGTGCTACGCCACAATTATTCTTCAGTCACGATGATCCGATGCGGTTGGTATTGTGGGTTGCCTCGAGCAGCGCTGCTGGCGATAGGCTTGTTGCTGCGGCAGATGCGTGAAGGCGGAAGTGTGGTATGGAGGCGGCGGCGTCGGCGGCGTTCAAAGGACGTACGAACTCTCGACAGGCAGCGATAAGAACTAGAGCAGCAGACGTTGTCGATCGCGGAGGTATGGCGATGATGAGGTTCGTTGGTGGAAGTTGGCGCACACAGAGATTGTAATGGCAATGTCGATGGCAACCTAGTGGTTTGGTTTGGTTTGACGCGCGAGGGTCCATCACAGAAGGTGTTCAAGTTCATCATGGAGTTAGGCGCTAACAGCTTCCCAAGCCAAGGGACGCTAGCGGCATCGATTAATCATGAGAGGCATACCTATTCTCAGGACAATATGAGCTACATGTATGTAATGTGTACATATTCATAGTTCTATCGTGACTGATGAGGAGACTGGGCTTCGGATACATGTAGTTGTGAGGGAGTATGCGTGAGATGATATCTAATCTCTCTGCCATGATGTGGTCGACCCGAGACACCACGTGCTGAGAATTGCATCGCATCCTTTCATGTGATACGTGCTGCAAATGTGCTAGGTCAATGTGTAAGGAAAGAGAGGAGTACGCTACTGAGGCTCCCAAATGGGATTGCAACGCCATCGCTTAATTGCCCCAGGTCCGTCCCAACAGGGTCATAACAGGGTCATATTCTCATGCCTCATATCTCCATATCGTCCATTCATTCACGGCTTGCCCACGAACTCTCATCGAACGGACCATGCTGTTGTGCCTTCAGATTGATGCTGCTGCATTTTTGTGGAATGCGTGAGTTGCGTGAATTGCGTGCGTTTTGTACACTCCTAGGTCTCAATGACATCGAGGTTCTTGCCACTCTCAGAGAAATACCAGAGACCAATGGCGGTAATAGCCACTGCAAATGCGAACATGGACCCAGTAAGACTGCAACTATGGTCAGTGAAACGCAGCGCGTGATGAAAAAGGTCGCACTCACACCGCCGAATAGTTAGTCGTGCCAACCTTTTGCGCAGCTTGGTCTGCTGCAGATGCCGCAGTTTCCTTTGCACTTTTCGCTTTCTCCTGGAGGCGAGCGGCAAGAGGGTCAACATGCTTCTCTTTCGTCGGCGTGTCGGGAGGTGTAATTGGAGCAGCGGGACGATGATCTGCTTCCGGAAGTTGAACTTCTGGTAAATTGTTGACACGATCGCAGTGCTCCTCATCTTCAACCTCAACCACGGAGTTAAGCTTTGGTGATGCAGCTGCAGATTTGGCAAGAGGAGAAGGCGAGGAATGAGGGACTGAGGTCTCGTCTATGGCCAGCGATTTCTTTGTGCGCGCAATGGAGTCGATGATACCCCTATGGTCTGTTGGAAACTTCTCTAGCCCGGGGTCGTTTGGATCCGCCTAAAATCATTAGTGTGAAGCTCTTGAAATTGAGTCGAACGGAAATGATCTGATTCTTGCTTACCTCCTCCGGGATCGATTCTCCGCTGTGCTTTCTGCCACGCAGCAAAGGCGATTTCTTACCGGAAGTCTCATGTTTCTGGTCATCGATGGCTGTACTCTCGTGGTGGAAAAGGGGTGACACGTTCTCATGCGTTGGGATAGCAGTCTCATGTCGTAGGAGGGGACTGGGCGGCTCATCCTCTCCTTCCTCGGCGTCTTCCTGCGAAGCCTCTGGCAGCAAAGATTCGTGCTTAAAGAAGGGCGCCTGATGCTCTGCGTCAGGAGTGACGGGTCGTGCACTACGTTCGGCTTTTAGGAAGGGCGAAGCATGTGCTGCTGGATCATGACTTTCGTGTGACATGAGAGGCGCACCGTGGTCATCGTGTACCGAGTCTGCCCGATGGTCTTGCGAATGACCGGCCTTTACAGTGACCAGGTTGTTCTTGTTGCCCATGCCATCGTCCACCTGCGGCTTGTCATCATCGCAGATCCACCAGTCGCCTGGTCCGAGGCGCAGCTTGTACTGATATTCCCCCTCTTGCACATCAAATTTCTTGGTGAAAGTGTACTCTCCACTGGGTTTGCGAGTGCCGTCCATTTCTATGGGCTCCCATTGTGGGTCGCTCAGCGATGTAGCGATATACACAGGCGGCTGCAAGCCTGGAGAGCCGAACTCGATCGTGACTGGAATGGTCATGATGGAGCTTCCAGGTGTGGCAGGTCGACTGGGTGCCCTCAGAGGTCCGATCCACGACGGTCGCAGGGTCGCAAGAGGGCGGCGGAGGGCTTCGGTGAGCTTCGCCACAGGCGGTGCGACGATGGTATCGATGGCTGGTGGTGTGGGAATATGTATGGCAGACCTCTTGGTAGACATGTCAGTTATGGAAGCTATGTGCTGTCGATAATGGTGTCGGTCGCTGGAGAGAGAGAGAGAGAGCTGGTGGTGATGCTGCTCAAGTGGAAACGCAGGGGACGTCGAGCAAGTGCAGGTATGCGGTGTTTGCTTCTTGAACGTGAAGGGTCGGGGCTGGGGACTGTAATTCTAAGGTATCGTGATCAATGAATGGCTCACCTACCTCACCTTACAGTGACGTGAATATCACGCAAGCAGGAGCGGATGGATTCACGCGGCGGAGGAAGGTCTGATGGAGGCGTTGCGTTGCGTTGGTCGTCAGTCGGTCTTGCCTCGCCAGTGATGGTACTCTGCAGTTAGTGCAGGTAGGAGCCGCGGGAACGATGGAAGTGCTCAACGGGATGGCAAGCAGTTTGAAATTGGACGCAGCGAGGGTAATACTGTAGGTGGGTAAGGTATGCAGGTAAGGTAGGTAAGGTACCTTAGGGAGGTAAGGGAGGTAGATAGGTGGCTAGGTACTCAGTCAATTGCCTACCTGTCGTGCTGGTGGCAGTCTGATCAATGAGGTAGGTAAGGTGGTGACATTCCATTGTCATCGAGGCACCGAAGTGCACAACCATGGAAATGGTCAGCCGTGCCTCAACAGTCCCAGGATCCGTTGGGGTCCACTGCATGCATGCGCCAATCCATTCTACTACAGTGAAAGGTCAGGTAAGGTAGTATCTCGCCTTCGTACTCCAGCGCCTCCTCCAAGTCTGCCATCACCGTGGAGAGCGCGCACGTGCTTTCTCCTCCATGCGCTGTGCTTGTTTGTGCATGCGGTATGACTCGGCGTTCATCGCTGATGGGGCCCCGACATACATCCTATACTGTACTGGACGTCCAATGGGTGGGTGTGAGATGCGCTCCAGTGACGGTGACGTGGTACTGGAATGATGTGGGACTGCGGGACTATTTTGTGGGTGAGAGTTGGAGTAACAGGGATTAGAACTAGTCGGACCCACCTTTGCCGCGCGTGGCGCGTGTCGTCAACCTTACTGCTGTGGCGTCGACTTTCACATGCAAGTTTCGACCAGTCCATACCTACATGAAGATGAAGTACATCTACAGTACCTAAGGTATCTGTGTATCGCCTGTATGTGGGCAACACCCGCCTTTCGCTTTTGTTGTCCTAAGCTCTGCGAAGGACATGTCACAGTTGCAAGACGAATGTGCTCGGAAACCTGTCCGTTCAGCTGCATCGGCCACTCCAGCCCTATGCCCCGCCACCACCACCACTACCAATGCGCAGGCCTGCTTGAGACGGCATTATATTGGCCCTTCGGTCACCATCTGCGCAGGCTCATCCTCTCTCCACAGCCCCGTCGCCGAACCTTCGCACACCCCGTGAGCATCACTGGTCAATGGGAGCTCCTGATACTGAATGTCCATGTCGAATCCTAGCTGCCCATCTGCCTCCACCTTGTCGTAGAAGAATGCGGTAATCCAGACTGGCCTGTTGTCTTGCAGTCTGCGCACGTGCCACATCACTAGAAGTAGAAGACCAGAATCAGTACATGTCTCCTGCTACGCATCCTTTGGCGAGCAACATCTATATTTTCTCAGGCACATTTGGGGTACGCGTACGCGTAACCATTTAACTTACTGTATCCGTCTTGGGTCAAGCTCTCCCAAGCCTTGATGACTGCCAAGTCATCGACGCGACGCACAAAATACGGACTCACATATGTCTACCAAGGTGAATTAGCGAAAGGTACCTTAAGCAAGCGTCTCTGAATCTAGTGCCTCGAACTGCTGAAACATACCTCGTGCAGACGCTCATAATCCGGATGCAAATGCGCCGGAGTATAGAAGGCCGAATGGTCTAGTAGAGCTTGCGAGGGCCTGTGATGGTATTGTGTATTGATTGCCTGCTTATCGTCCAAGTCATGATAGACCTCATAACTCGCAGCACAACCTTCACTGCCAGGGAATGTCCTCGCGTGCGTACGAAGATGATCCAGTATGACAAGGACGTGAGCATCGGCGACAGCGTAATTGACCACAAACCCTTTGTTTCTCAGTTCTGCTTCGACCTGGTTTTGCTTCCGTACTGCAAAGAGCAGGTCGTGATTGAATGTAGTTCGGAGAATGATCTTGTCGTACCCTTGCGGAGCGATGGTCGGAACAGGTGAGATGTCGAAGTGGAGAGCGTCGTATTCTACTCCTCTCGTTGGTTCCAGTCCGTATGGATGTGAGATGGAGCGCATGGTAAGAAATCGCAGAAGCTCGTTGTCAGTCATGTGGCGTCGAGGGTTGACGGCCTGCTTGACGGTTGAAGTGAAGGTAATGCGAGAAAATGTGAGCATCGAGAGCGCAATACGAGATCGTGCGCGTGCCACATCGAGCCCGCAAGGCGCAATTGGCGGCCATGGTGTTTCAATTCCTTTGGGTCGGCGAGGTTTTGCTGTGTGCGACATAGCGTCGCTTGTTTTCCTCGAAGCGATGTCGCTGTATTGTGCCGTGTAAGTAGTTCGTGAGGCAGGTAGGAAGTAGGTAGGTGGGTGGCGGGATATGCACTATTGTTGAGTGAATGGGAGTCCTCACTTCAGCACCTCACGAACATGAGTGCATGCACGTGGAGGTGAAATCGGTAATAGGGGGTGCTATTTCGTAAAATATCATCATCACAACCTCCATGCGAGGCACCATTTGATCTGACCCCAAGCATGCGCATCTTCATCCTCCTATTTGCAATGCTGTAGCCGCTACCTCTTTCTTCACGGACTCGTCATTCGGCAGATATATCCTCGCTACTCTGAGCAACCTTCGAGCTTGAGCGTCATCGTTCAGTTCTCTGCATGCTACTGCAGTTCGGAAGTATATCTTACCAATCTGAGTAGCTGCAGGGAAAGCTGGAACGGCCTCCTCTTCAGGCGCCAGATCCATCCTGTCATCAATGCCCATGGCTTCCCTCAGCATCTCGACGCTTCGCATGCCCCAGTGACGACACATTTCCCATTCTTTCTGCTTCAAGTATACCGCGCAGGTGTTTGCGACGAGCTGTACCCTCAACAAGAGACGTTCGGTCTGTCCGCTCTTCCCTACATAAGGCTCCTCGCGCAACGTCCGTGCGAAGAATGCATCGGCATGAATGTATCGCTTTCGCCCTTTGATCACAACATGCATGGCCTTCCAGGCTTCGCGATACAGGTCAAGCGCGCCCTGATAGTTCTCCTTTGCCAACTCAGCATTGCCCTCGAACTTCAGCCTCGTAGCTTCCCGCAAGCAGTGCTCGGCAGTCTGGTGCGGCTCGGCCTGCAGCTTTCTCATCTCCTTCTCTATGCTCGGATATGGCTTGAGATCTCCTACAAAAGTGGTACCTTCCTGACATGATGCTCGGTTCAGATTCTTAATCTTCGCAAAAGAGAGAAGCAACTTTCTCTGCAACGCCTTGGGCATTCGTTTCTCATCGTGGTCAGGTGCAAAGGGATCCCTCAACTCCAGCCTCATGCGCAAATGCTCGTTCAATCCCGAATGAGAGAGGTCCGAATAGAACCTGTCAGCACAGAATACAGACGTCAGTGGATGATTCTCAGATAGCATCATGATCCTCCGCCATCTTACCACGTAGTCGTGAACTTGTCCAGATCATCAGCCAAGATGACGAATTTCTGCGACTCCCACCCCAGGCTTGAGTGCCCAGGCGCATCGATACTGATATTAAGACTGTGTCCACGAAAGTTCCCCGCTCTCTCCCTCGAAACTAAGACTGGAACGTGCCCCTCAATCTGTACATGTGATTGCGCTTCTGGCCATGGCGTTTCGATTCGCACGAAAACGTTGAGATCACGGAAGATCTTTCGAGCTTCGAGATAGATTTGACGGCTTGTCAGGAGGAGCTGGAGAGCTGGCTTGTAATCGTAGGTCGTATATTCATCGGCATGGTCTATACGGCTCGCAGCGGGACTGAGGAGGAGTCGGTACACCTCTTCCCTGATTTCTCCTGGCAAAGTGAGGAAGTGACTTCGATCGGGTAGTGTACTAGCCATTTCTGCCGATATCCGATCAGATGTTCATTTTATGCGATGTGGTGAAGCTTGCGACGTGCCCCCGTATTACAGATATCACGAGATGCATGCTTAGGTAATTCACACCAGAGCATTCCATACCTTAGCGGAAACCCGGGGTCTGTAGCACTGAATTAAACTACGCCCTTGGCTGCTCTTTAGTGCCCTGTCTACATATATGTTTTCTGCTTTTCATCGCCCTTGCGCCATTTTCTTGAGTAATAGGCAGCTCATCTCAAGTGGAGAGCCAGCACTAAGGCCCAAGGCCATCCTATGGGGTGGTCCGGTGGAGAGATATGCCAATTGAGAGCCGTCGTTTCGCTAGAAGTAGAGGCAGAGGAGATATTTTGTGCGGAGAGATGGACGGCCAGAGCTGAGCTGCGCCCAAGCATCCTCCAGAGGTTTGCCCTCTTATTAAGCCTGCCATGAAGATGGAGCCGTTCCCATCGCCAGATATCCTATGGCACTGCCACCTCAAAAGCCGCTCAGTGCTCGGACTCACTGTCTACCTCACTTCGTCAGGCCTTCGGCCTTCAAGCGCTCACTGCTCACACCGAGTGACTTGCCGACCGTGTCGGGTTTTGAGGCTTTCGGCCCCTCATGCGGCCGCAGCGGTGGAGTTGTTTGCCCACTAAGAGGCAAGCCTGCGGGACTCTTTCTACCGACAGCGAGGACGGGCGAGCTCGGCCCCAATCAATCGTGCATGCTCCACGTGGGGAGTTTTGATTAATGTTGGAGAAAATATGGAGAGGCTCTCGCTTGCAGTGGACGACCACGAGGGAGCACGGAACAGGGAACAGCAACGTCTTGGTACGCCTTGGAACACTCATGCTCAGAGCGATCGTGTATTCTCACTGGGGCTATACCACGACTCTTGATATGCCAAGCGGTTTTGTCGTTGCTACTAACGTTAAGGCAGGTACCTTACTACACCAGGTGTGGTCTAAAGAAGTACTCAGAAGTGGCCACTGGCAATAGATCATTCATCCTGAATCCAACTCGGCCGTCTCAGTCAAGAGAAAAGCGCCCAGTGGCTTGATATGTATCCACTTCCTCCGGTTGGGTTCCACGAGTCTCGTGTTCGTTCTAGACGTCGCTTGAGCATTTGCACGCCATCGCGGCCAACCAAGAGCCCTCGACGTCGCCGCTTGCTGCGAAACGGCACGTGCCTCACGACGACTATGCAAATCACAGTCATAGCTGGCCCGCACGCTCAAGAAACTTGTCTGCCGATGCGGCGTTCGGTCGAACATTGACGGTTTACAATGGAGTCGGGTCGCGCTGAAGGATTGCATCGCATGATGAAGATATGTGTAGTCATGCCAATGACTGTCGTCGCGCGAGATGGGCGTCCCTGGTGAGCAGCCGTGAGGAGATATTTAGTCGCCGGCTCGCCCGCTGAGTGAAGGCCTCTGCACGACGTGAGCTGATATCTATGCCACTGAATCATTTCCTCGATTAGCAGTTATGGTTTTATCATCACAGAAGCTACAGATGGCAGCTGCCTTTTTGGCATCACTTGCGCTGGCCAATGGCCAGAATCCCATTTGGAACCACGAAGATTACACGACGAGTCCTGCAGTGTACCCATCTCGTAAGTAAGGTACTGTACGACTCCCATTGTAGATCTTCTAACGCGGCCAAAGCAAACATCACTGGAATAGGCTGGGAAAACGCATTGGAGAAAGCCAAAGCATGGGTTGCACAACTCACCACAGAAGAGAAGTCTTTACTCGTTACTGGTACTGAAGGTCCTTGCGTTGGCAACATAGCTCCCATCCCTCGCCTGAACTTCACCGGCATTTGCCTCCAAGATGGGCCTCTGGCCATTCGACAAGCTACCTACGCTTCCGTCTTCGCAGCAGGCTTAACAGTTGCAGCTTCCTGGGACCGAGAACTCGCATACATAAGAGGCAACCAGATCGGCGAGGAATACAAGAAAAAAGGATCGCATGTCATTCTGGGACCAGTCGCAGGTCCCTTAGGCCGCAGTGGTCTGGGAGGAAGGAATTGTAAGAACTCCACGGGGAGTATGTTCGAGAAATGAGTGCTGACAGACACTTGAAGGGGAGGGCTTCAGCCCTGACCCTTACTTGACTGGTGTGTTCATGTCCGAAACCATCAAAGGCCATCAAGACGTTGGCGTTCAAGCATGTGCCAAGTAAGACGCGCGACTTTTCTACACTTGCCATTCCTGTTAACTCCCCTCCAGCGTGTGGGAGGTGATCACTACTGACTGATCTTCCGCAGGCACTATATTGGCAACGAACAGGAAACACAGCGAAATCCAAGTATGAGTCCAACCAACCAGACCATCGAGGCTATCTCAGCCAACATCGACGATCGTACTTTGCACGAGCTGTACCTCTGGCCTTTCCAAGATGCGGTTCGCGCTGGTGTTGCAGCGGTCATGTGCTCGTACAATCGTCTGAATGGAAGCTACGCCTGTCAGAATAGCGAATCGTTGAACGGCCATCTGAAAGAGCAGCTGGGATTCCAAGGATATGTCATGTCAGACTGGATGGCCACACATGCAGGATACCACGCTGCTGATGCGGGTCTGGACATGAACATGCCGGGAGGGATCGAATTCGCACAATCGGAGCCTTCTCTCTGGGGCGCGAACCTCACGACTTCGGTCAACAACGGGAGCTTCACTCTCGGCCGCCTCGATGATATGGCTCATCGTATCATGACACCTTACTTCTACCTCGGCCAGGACCAGAACTTCCCAGCCATTGACGCCAGCACTCCATCTACGCAAAAGACCTGGGCCGAGAGCACGTATCGATATAATTATACGTACGGCGAATTGAACGTCGATGTTCGAGCAGACCATAAAAAGCTCATCCGTGAACTCGGCGCAGCTGGAGCAGTATTGTTGAAGAACGAAGGGGCACTGCCGCTGAAATCTCCCAAGAATATTGGAGTGTTCGGAAATGATGCTACCGACATCACGGATGGTCTGTACTTTTCAAACCTCATCTCGACCGAAGTGTTTGAGTTTGGGGTCCTGCCTGTCGCTGGGGGCTCTGGTACTGGCAGGCTCACATATACTGTTTCTCCTCTTGAGGCTATCAAGGCCAAGGTTGGCGACTCTGGCCTGGTGCAGTACGTTCTGAACAATACTTTGATCGCATCGGGTGGAGCTTTCTCCAAGGTGCTCCCTTCGCCACCTGATGTGTGTCTTGTATTTCTCAAGACCTGGGCATCGGAAGGATTCGACAGGACCGACCTTCTCGTTGACTTCAACGGGACTGGTGTCGTTGATGCTGTAGCAGCAGAATGTGCCAACACTGTCGTTGTCACACACTCGAGTGGTCTGAATGTCCTTCCTTTCGCAGATCACCCAAACGTGACCGCAATTGTGGCCGCACATTTGAGTGGACAGGAAGTCGGCAACTCCATCGTTGACATACTATGGGGAGAGGTGAACCCAAGGTAAGCTCATCACAAGATCCATACGACGAGACTGGACAATATGGCCTGGTGACTGTGTACTAACGAATTCGCAGCGGAAAATTGCCATACACAATTGCCAAGGACATCCACGACTACGACTTTGTACCGATCGTCAACAGCACGGAGCTACTTGAGACTGAGGACGCCAACGCGTGGCAAGGCGATTTTGAGGAACGTCTGCTCATCGACTACCACCACTTTGACCAGTACAACATGTCAGTACAATACGAATTCGGATTTGGGCTATCTTACACGACCTTCAACATCACGGGCGCCGAGGTCACCCAACTCTTCGACGGCACCATCTCCGCCTTACCAGCGGACGAGAAGATCGTTCCAGGCGGTAACCCAGCATTATTCGAAAAGCTCTACTCCGTCAAAACCACAGTCCGCAACACGGGCAATCTCGCAGGCGCAACAGTTCCCCAGCTCTATCTCGGTTTACCACAAATCGCCAACTCGGCCACCACTCCCCCACGCGTTCTTCGCGGGTTTGAGAAAGTCTCTCTCCAACCCGGCGAGACCAAGGAGGTGACATTTGAGCTCACTCGTCGCGACATCAGTCACTGGAGCGTCGAAGCGCAGCAGTGGGCCATTTCCACGGGTGAAAGTATCTCCGTCGAGGTGGGAAGCAGTTCCCGGGATATCGCTGCTACAAGTGACTTTACACCACCGGTCGCAGCGAGTGGGTACAGGCCACGTAGAATTTGAACTTAGGATGTATCTTGTAGGATCTTCCTAGCTGTTCGGGGTCGGTTGGGTCTGTTGGGCTGAAAGTGTCTGTCATTGGTCCGTTGGTTGTGAGTGATAAGGGTGTGTTGACGGCAGTTAGTTCTATAACACTAGCACTCGTATGTAGTATTGAGTATTGTTGTCATCATCATCATCATCATCATCAATCATCAACAACATCAACACTTCTTTATAGACTTGACGTGCGAAAACGATAATAGAACGGTCTCGATAGGGTATATAAGCAGCAAGCAGCACGAGAACAACCAACCCATCATGAAAGGATTGATTAACTGAAAAGGAAAAAAGAAGAAGAAGGAAAAACTAGAAATCTGGAATTGATAACACTACCTAGTAGCAGCAGCAGCAGCAGCAGCAGCAGCAAGAGCTTACTTACTTGTGTCCTTCATTCCTATTCCCATTCCCATAACTATTAATAATTGCTCCATCAATATTGGAACACATCTATCTCGTTCTAAGCTAAAAAAAAATTGTTTGTGTTCTGTGATCTAGAGAAGAGTAGAGTAGAGTAGAGTAGAGTAGACTAGAGAAGAGTACAGTAATACTGCTACTACTGCTTGCATTAATCGTTAATCGATATCTATATATATGATCATAAGAATAAGAATAAGAATAATCATCATGATAGGAGAGAGAAAAGGAAAGAAAAAGACAAACAAAAAGACAAGCGCTGTGTGCTATCTAGGCCGTGAAACAAGTAAGTAGGTAAGGTAGTCGTCGTCGTTAGGTTGTGGGTTAGTCGAACAGTCGAACAGTCAGTCGGTCAGTCAGTCAGTCATAAAAATGCCTCGCGGCGTTAAAGGTCTCTCTCTCTCTCTCTCTCTGCCTCCTTTTCTCTCTCTTCTTTCTCTCTCTCTCTCTCTCCCTCTTCTTTCTCTCTCTCTCGCCCTCTGTGATAAGTTCAAAAAGAAAGTCCCAAAGGAAGGAAAGACCAGATCCAATTTCCAATTTCCAATTCCATTTGAAATTCCAATTTCCAATTCCAGAAAAAGAGAAAAACAAAAAACCCTCCCCCAAGAAATCCTCAATTCATATCATCGTCAATTTTTCATTCATTTCTTCATCCCTCTCTTTCTTTCTTTCTTTCTTTCTTGACGAACATTATTGCCAGCCAGCTTCGCTCAGACACCATCCACACCGACCATAAGCTCTCACCGTCCCTCGTTGGCAATAACAGACGTAATTATCGTTATTGGTGATGTTGCCGCTGTTGTTGATAATGTGATTATTGTTGGGAGAGGAAGAGGAAGAAGAAGAAGACGAAACCTTCACCCTCCTCCCACCTTGCTGCCGTCCCAGTGGCTGAGGAACCTGCTGCGTAACCTGCCTCATCTGCAGCTCAAAGCAGCCACTATCGATACTCCTCGGACTATTCCCTCCACTGCTCGTCCCACCATCATCCGTACTGATCGTATCATAACTCGCCGCCGAACCTCTTTTGCCACCTCGTCCCGTGCCAATTGCCACGGGGAGTCCTTGGACAGATTGGCCCGGGCGTTGACCCGGTCCCATGCCGTCGTTGACGGAGAAGTTGCGACAGATCATGTAGCCTTTTTGCGCGGCACCGTCGCGCGCGAGCGTTTCGGATGCGTAGGGCACTTCGGTCGAGTATTCGCGGTTGTTGACGCGGACTTTGCAGTGCCAGCCTGTGCGGGTGCGGTAGGGCTCATAGTGAGGTTCGGGCCATTGGCGTCGTTGACAGACACCTGATGACAGGGCGTCGTTAGTTTGGTCTTGTTCTTTCCTTTTTTTTTTGTTGTTTCTTAAATTCTCTCTGTGTGCTTTCCATATGGGTGAAGCCCCGACATGAAGCCTCTTTATGCACTCTTCTCCCAATGGGGCATGTTATCACTTCCACATGGACTTACTCGACAAGTACATAGTGTAGAACATGCTGGCTCCAATCAGAGGAGTGGTGACTTGCTTCGCGTGGCGGTAGGGATTGGACTACTAGTGTTGACTTGTTCCGGCGCGGACGTCGACTTGTTCTAGCGGACGGCTGCGGCAAGATGCTGAAAGCGTTCTTCTGCTGCTTGCTGGTGTTCACTAGTAGAGAGAGAGGGGCGGTAAGGTAAGGTATCTATGGTCGCACTACAGTCGTCGATCGGAGCATGAGGAGTCGAAAGGGCAGCGCGAGCCACGGTAGGAATGATGACAAGCGGTATAGTTGGACTTGGGGGCTGTTGCGGGTGGGTAGGTTAGAGAAGTAGCAGCGAAGGCCTTTATGTGAGTGGCCCAAAGCATACACATGCACGATAATATAAGAATAAGGTAATCAGCACCGCACCGCGATAGAAGTCGGCAAGGCAAGGCAAGGCCAGGTATGAAACGTGAAGAGAAGAGCAGCAGCAGCAGCAGCACACCTGACGACCATCGGTACCGGTGAAGAGGAACAACGAAGCCCAAGAATGCGGATGCGGACTGCAGAGTCGGACATGGCCAGAGGAGGCGAGCGGCGAGATGAACAGCTGCGCTGCAATGCTGCTCGAAGGCTACCCGGAAGCCCCAGCCCAGGACCCATAACTGATGTGCTGGCGTCGCTTTTGACCAGACGATTGGGGATCATCGAGGCGCGGAGAGCATGAGAGCTCCGCAAGTCACAACAACAACAACACCACCAAGTGACCTACTACGGAGTATTCTATACCCATCCTGGCAGTCAACAGCAACAACAACCGCACCGCAACAACGACACCACCACCATCGACGTGCAGATCGAAAGCATGGATCACGGGGTTGTCCATGCGTCAGGTACGGCCGGATGAATGACCAGGAATGATCAGCTCGTGATGGGGCCATTGGGCGAGAAACGAGAAGACCGAGAGTGGTGAAGGAAGCCCTGAAGGAGAAGGATATGCCATTATGTCGTGCATGCTTTGATGATGATGATGATGAAGAAAAGGTGCCAGAGTCCCACGCACTCGATAGCGCCAGCGCGAGCGAGGTCCAGGATCGCGAAGCACGGCAACTAAGAACCTACTGCATACAACCCGAACTAGCTGCGCTGCCCCCGTCGAGAAACTGTAGATCCTGGTGATGCCAGCCGTGCACTGTGACTTGTGTCTGTTCCAGGCTGACTTGATGATCGACCTACTGTAGTGTAGGCCTTTGGGGTAGAGTAGGAAGCACAGAGCACCAAGAACGAGGCCGATTCCCAGCGCCCTCGAGCTCATGCTGAGCAGCATTCCCCCATCTCGGGAAGACATAGAACTGCGGCTATGTAAATACAACAAGAGTCTGCAGAACGGCCTCAGGCAGGGGGGGCAGAGAAGCTGACGATGGGGTGGACTAGGACTACTAGCCGCAGGCCGTGCAACTAGACACATGCGTGCCGAGACCTGCGCGCAGGCAGTCTTGTGGAGCCGAAATAATCATCGTGTCTGCTCGATTAACATCTCTGTATCCGTATTTATTGGGGAATCGCGGCCGTCGATGTGTTGTCACTTGGGTACCGTAGCTCATTATTACCTTAAGGTACATGTACCTTATTGGAGCTGCAGCCAGCTGCCGTCTTCTACAACGAGTGCCAAAGGGGTTTTAGAGCAATAAAGGTAAGTTAGGGTAGTGGTGAGGAGCCGGTTTGATCAGAGCTAGATAAGTTGCCCAAGGAAGGAAGACGACACCGATGCTGCTGTTGAATTGCATCCACCACATGCAGTGCCATTGAGGCGTGGATGCTGAACAGTCCCAGCGACGATGTGCAGCTGGTCCCGCGACTACGGCTGGCAGAGGTAGCACAACGAGCGCCACAAGCATGGCGAGAAGCATGACCACGAGAAGCCATGCAGATTTGGTGTTCCACGACTGGCTTCGGCCTTTTTGGCAGCAGCAGCATCAGCAGCAGCAGCACAGTAACAACAATGCTGGTGTCAGCTCGACCACCCAACATCGAGTGGGCGGGCGCCCTTGGATACGAACATTTTACCTCCATTGCCGCACGCAACAAGTCCAATGCTTGCTGAGTGCATGAACTTTGCGGCTTTGTGGCATGCGCTTATTCGCTGGCCGACACTGCTACAGGTAGCTTCGCTGCAAGGCTCGCGGCTGGAAATGCACGTCAACGCGAAGCGCTCGATCAGCGCGGAGCGAGAATGATAACCATCATCATTATCATCTTTCATCACTCTCCGGCTGCAAGAATGCGGGGCCTTGGTGGCGGCGCATTTATTATTCTCGAAGGAATCTGACGAAGGATGGTGTTATTATAGATGGTGGAACTACATTGTAGTAGAATAGATAGAACTAGAGTACGGTCGGCCAAAGTGGCTATCCGCTATATCTTCACCCCCGAGGTTTTCCGCTTTCTTATCTTCTTCCCCTCTGTAACTCGTCGTCTACTCGCTATATACTCGCAGTATGCCTCGTACGTACGTACCTAGAGAAGGGGATCTACGTATCCTTAATTACGACAATTATTAACTCTTTATTGCCTCGCAGCTCGAAGAAGGCGTCTCGTAGCGCTAAATCGTTAATAACCTATAGCGCCAATTTAGAGTAACTATTATAGAGTATACCTTATAGCGTCGACTCGCAGAATAGGGCCTCGCCTAACCGCGTAGGCGCTAGGCCTATACTTAATTAAATAATATCTATAACGAGAACGACGCCCTACGCCTACGTATAGCGTATACCTATAACAAACTGCGACTCCCCGATAAGGAAGCAATACGTATCCTTAAGATTAATAGCTAGGACCTAAGTTAAAGGACCTATCGCTGTATTCGTAAAGAGCTTAGGTTTAGAAAATAGATACTAGAAGCAGAGCAAGAAGAGGCAGATCAGGTAATCGCTACGGTACTTACTAAGGTACTCGCAAAGTCGGAAGTTAAGTCGTATAGTAAGGAGAACCTATATACCTATATACGCTCTAAGATAAACATAATTAGCAGGTAAGAGACCCTATAGCTCGCTATACTCGCTATACTCGCTACGCTCGCTACTTAACTCTTTTTAGGGACCGTATCTATCGTATTATTAGATTGCTTAACCCCGAGGGCGTTTAATAACGTACCGAGAAGGCTAGGGAGTACTATAGCGCCGTAATTACTCCTAGCCCCCTATATACGCTATCGATAGATATATACTATAAGTTTAAGTACTAGGGTATTTAGATCTACGGCGCAATAGACGTCTACGCGCGCTATATAGAGTAGGTTTACGTAGGCATTATAGGTAGGTCGGCTATCTTAGTACTTGCTTAGTATATCGCTATACTGCGCTATTGCGGTTACGCGCCGAGGATTATACGTACTAATCGTAGAGGAGAGATAATTCTTGCTGCTAACGTATACTATATAGTCTACTATACTATATAAGACGTTAAGAACGATACGCGCCGAGAACGTAGCGAGAAAGAGCTACTACTACTGCGATTCGGCGAGTGCTTCTAGTATAGTATAAGTAAGATAAATTAGCGTATCGAGTTATAGTAGAACTAGAAGGCAAAGGCGGTCTATAGGTAGAGGGAGTACTTCTATAGCATAAATACAGACGGTCTATTTAACCTAGAGATCCTTAGCGACCGTATAGCGTTCCTAGCGATCTATACTACGATCCTCCGCGAGATAGTAATAGGCTTCGTAAACATATAGAATTACTATAAGATCCGGAAGCAGCGTACTTAGCTATACTCTATTCTAGGTATTCCTTATATATTAAGGCATTATCTAGAGCTCTATAGCGCTAAGCAGCAGGGCGTACCCGTGTCTAAGGAGGTTCTACGTATACTCGAGGAGACACTAGACAGGTTTAGTAGGGTACTCGCTCTTACTCTCGGTATAGATCGCTAATAAATACCTAGATCTTAAAGCCTTCTTACCCGAGGAAACCTACGAATAGTATAAGCTAAATTTACTCCCCTACGGCATTGCCCTACCCTTAAGCAGAGCTTCGTATAATCCTAATACTAGCAACTATACGCACCGTACGGCTTATTATACCCTACGACAGCTAGTTAATAAGTATATTATATTAGAAGAACAGCCTATTCTTACTATACTACTAAAGCTATTAGTAGCTAGGCACTAGATCCCTATATAGCAGGCAGAGGACGCATTTAGGGATATAGACTATGCCCCTATCGTAAACGAGGATATCGGTATTATTAAGTTCTATAACGATCCGTAGCGATCCGTAGCCTATAGGTACTACTAGGGTTACTAGGGTTATAGTTAGTTAGACTTTAGACAGTTAAAAACTTATTTGCCGAGCGAGAGGTGCAGCGAGCCTAGCAATTCTAATTTCTAAGTATAAATTCTAGTATAGAGCTCTCCCCTAACCCTCTATTATTATACTATACTTATAGTACTATAGCCGACAACCCTCCTAGTATATAGGAGGACATCTGTCCGGTTGCTAATATAAACTACGCTATCTTTAACGACTTCAACTTCTATTTATAATACTACTAGCTTAATCTAAACCCCCCTAGTACTACCTTTATACGTAAAGCGTCGTATATACCTAGTAATAGCCTGCCTACTAGCGCTACTACTCGGCAGCCGCTACTACTGAATATAGTCGCAGCGCAATAAGTAAAGGTTAGTCCCTATCCTTATAGCGATTTGCAGCGATTCTGTAGCGAGTACTTAGCGAACTATAGGGTTTCTAAATATTCGCGAGGATCCTATAGTATACGAATTCTACGCGTAACGAGGCTAATACGCGCTTTAGGGCTAAGACTATCGCTGCGGCCGCTCCTTATACTAGCGCACTGCTATTGCCTATACGTTAACTGTCTGCTTTAGTAGTACTATAGTCGAAGGAGCCGGCGACTATATTATTTAAGGTAGATATTACCCTCTATATATAGCGCGTTACGACTAAGATAACGAGAACTGTCGAAGAGTAGATATTCGAGGAGCCTAACCTATAGACTAAACTCGCCGACTACTAGACTAACCGCGATCGTCTAGTAGAAGGCGTACTAAAGGAGTTTATAGACTTCGTACTCGCGCGATTCGAGCCGAAGGAACTACTAGTATAGCCTATTAAAGAACTCGAAGACTTCTACGACGTACTATTCGCTAGAGGCTTTAGCGAGAACTATAAGCTATTTAGGATCTCCTCTACGAGTATAGCGAGTCCTATTCCGGTTAAGTCTTTAGAAGTATTTAAGAAACTAGCCCCTAAGACTGCTCTACGTACGTACGAGATTAATATCGTAGTTTAATAGATAACTAAGATTACTAGCAAGCAGAAGAAGCGTAAGAATAGAGATAGCGTACGTACGGCAGAGCTCGTTGTCTAGAGTATTAAGGAGGAGGATAATATTAATAATAGCGACGACGGTATTAAGAAGGAAATGCCTATATAGACGGAGCGGATCGTAGATACGAACAAACTGCTAGAGATTATTAATATAAGCGAGGAAGTTAAGGTTAAGAAGCCGTCGTAGATAGAGAAGATAGTAAACACAAACAAACCGCTAGAACTAATCGATCTAAGCGGTAATATAGCTGTAGTTAAAGCGGCGATTCAGGCCGCAAGTAGCGGCGAGGGTACTAAAAAGGGTGCTAAAAAGGGTACTAAGAAGCCTATACCGAAGAGAGCTCGAAAGGGAACGGTTGCAGGCTTAGTAGAGGATAGGCCGATAACGAGAGTAACGACGAAAACTTTCTAATAAATCGCTGCTCTCGCAGACTACTTGTAGGGTAGGCTGTATCTAGAGTTTATAGACAATTTTATAATATAGGGGCTTTATTAGCTATATTAATTTCGCGCCTATTTATACCGACTCTCGGACTGCCTCGTTGCGCTCGCTACTATACTCGTATATAAAACCCTTTAAACTATATCGTCCCCTATAGGGATTAGCGATCGCTCGTATAGCCCTCGCTCTAGCTATAGCGACGTAGCTATCTCCTAGATCTCGTAGCTAATACTATTAAAGCGCGTAATAAAGAACTTATTCTAGTCCGTATTAAGCTTCTCTATACTATTTAATCTGTCTATTAGGAGCCTAATAGCTATTTTAAGCTAGGTTAATCGCTATAAATCGCTAATAGGCACGTCCCGAGTAGCTACGCTAGTACGATAACCGGACTTCGCGTACCTCTTATAATAGGCGCAGATAACGCCGTCCTTAGCGTCTACCTTATACTATATAGCGAGTCCCCTACGAGTATACTAGTAATATAGGCTCGGCGTAATAATACCCTCTATAGTCTCTATAATCCGACCTGCCTAATTAAACTTCTATAGATTATTCTTAGCTACCTTCTTCTTCGTAGTATTGTCGCTAGCCGCTTCGTCTAGCTAGGTCTACTACTTATCCGGAGCGTAGTACTAAAAATTGCCTAGTATAGTCGTTTGCGGTCGACGCGGATAGACGGCGGCGGAGGCGGAGGCGGCAGGGACAGGCGGAGGCGTAGAGGTAGGGGCAGCAGTAGGCGAGGATAGCAAGGTTAACGACGAGGAGGGCGAGGTAGTAGTAGGTATAGTAGCAGGTACGTCTAGTATCTCTTCTCTATAAGCGAGTTAGCAAAGAGTCCTTAGCGAGGAGGGGGTTTTAACGTACTCTTAGTAGTGCTTATATATCTCGCCTATAAACTTCTCGAAGCCTACGTTCTCGTTATCGTATAATAGTTATAGTAGCTCTTCTTCGTCCGTATTCTTATCGCCTCCGTCCTCGTTACTACAGTTCTTATCGCCGTTCTCGTTATCGTAGTTTATTAGGTCGGTAGTAGGGTCTTTAAGGTTAGCGATTATAGAGGTAGTAAGCTTCTAAGCGCGCGTAAATATAATTATAGAGAGAATTATAGAGGAATCGCAGTATATATAGTTTAGTATTCTTAGTTTAGTATAGTTTAGAAGGTATCGAAACTCGCTCTTCTATAGCGAGGTATACGCGAGAGTTGCGCGTCCGTAAAGTAAAGCGCGCAAGTAAAGCTAGTATAGATAAAGCTTATTATTATAGTAATAGCTAGACAATAGCTCGACGAATGCGGCGAGTAGTAGACGAATATAGCGAGTAATAGATAGACGAATGCAGTACGTATAGACAAAGAGACTAAGAATGCCGGAACCAAGAAACCTCGGGGGTGAAGATATGACGGATGGCCACTTTGGCCGACCGTCCTAGAGGAGGCATCGATAGTTCTCGTCACACCTCACCTCCATCCGCAGCAGCAGCAGCAGCAGCAGCGCTCGATCGAAACCTGCCGTGCGAGGTGGTGAGAGCGCTGATCGCCCGCGCGGTTCCATCAGTCAGAGCCCTGATGATCACTGATGTTTATAGTTGACCGGCCGTCGCTTGAGGCGCCTATACCGCTGTTCCGAGGTGCGTCGGGCGTCGTGCATCCTGGTGTCATGCATCTCGAGGCGGTGAGATCCGCTCTGCCTTTTCTCTCATTCACAGCACAGCTCGAAGTAGGTGGTGAGCTTGCCTCGCAATGGCAATGTCGCAGGCCAGCCGTCTTGGATTTCACGACAGGCAAGCTTGAATGGAGAGTAAAAATGTCAATTGAGGAACACATACAGAAGACATATACAGGACTTGTATGTACTGTAGTTCGGATGCTGGAATTTGGACATCAACGCGCTATAGAATATCATGTACCTCAGAACTAGACATCCTTGAGTTACAAAGTACCGATAGTCCTACTGTACGGCGTGTACGCTTGTGCATGTTGGTGCCGAGTCTGATTGAGGCAGTTTCTGACCTCGAAGCGAGCCCAGCGACACCAACACCTTGCTCAGGCACCTCCTGAGGCACCGAGAGGATGAAACGAGTCCGTAAGGTAGGTAGATTAGCATGCTGGGTGTACCTTACTTCACCTTCACTCCAAACCCCTACGCAGAGCACGCAGAGCACGCGTCTCCGCGACACCATCTCACGACGCACCCACGTCGGTCGGGTCGTCATGTCATGGTATAACCCAGAACTACATGAGAACACGTACAACATGTACATGTGCTAGTTCTGCTGTACAGGCGAGCTCAACTGCCGCCCACTTGACACCATCATCATGTGAGGGGCACGGAGGCAGGGCCACCACTACCTTACTCTTACTGTCCACCTTACTACAGTACTGTACCTTACTCATTCTTGCTCCACTTCGCTGGCGGTGAGCCAGACAGATCGGGAAGAGAACTCCTTGGGGCTCGACTACCTACCTACCTTATGTATGTAGCTAGCAGTCAATTGCGTGCTCGAGAGGTTAGTAATGGGAGTGGGAATGTTCACTTGGTGACGGGAATCTTCACCTCACTTCCCTTCTTCCTTCCACTGTCAGATCTTACATGTACCCTTGCCTTCATCACGTCACATCACTTCACGACCCGGTCGTGCAAGCGAGCAAGCAATCAACCAACCACTGCAGGGTCCACGATTCCAACGACATCCGCGTCTCCCTCCTGCTCGTTTCTCGATAAGCTGAATTCCTACACAGTATCTCGAAACCATCAACAGTGAGAGCCTTCATCAAAGATGCCTATCCAGCGAATCTCATACTTCAAAGTTCTGGACGATACGCATCTAGCGACCCTGCTCGCCGCCTATCGTACCTTGGAAAGGGACAATCAAAAGGTCCCGATCTCAGGCGCCCTCTGACCATGTTTACATCTGCGCTGACGTGGAACATGCAGGATGGCAAGCCTTACGTTCTCGAAGTCAAAGGCTACCAGACCATTCCTGATGCTCGTAATCAAGGCTACAATTTCGTCGGCATGACCAAGTTCAAAGACCTCGAAGATATGAAGTTCTACGATACTGAGTGCCCAGCTCATAATGCTCTGAAGGCTTTGAATGTGGGCAAGATCGACGTGCCGGTTCTGACGACCTACTTCGAGGTGCCATAAAGGTCTTCTACTGCTCAACAAAAAACGCCAAGCTGCTCAAGATCTCGTGGGAACAGACAATGGCGTGGCTTTTCTTCACGCAACACGCGTCCGAATTGGCCCGATTGCTGCAAATTCTAGATGATGTGAGCCGGAATGCTTCAGAGCTATCAGTTTCCCATATGCGTAGCCTCACGGCATAGAGATCATTATTCACTGTATACAGCTGAGCCATTATGTCATACGCGACGTCTGCGAATTACTGTCCAGCACTGCCACTTCGGACGATTGCTATCGACCTGATGAGGAGCCCGAAATCCGTATGGCATGAGTGTTCGTCAGATAGCACGAGACCCCAAGCAAGTCGAGCTCCAGCATAGCATCGCAAAGCAGTAAGTTGTTCACGCCATCCGCATTCTTTCACGACTTTTACAAGCGCGATGTCCTGTTCCACAAAATTTGGCTTCCGCACATAGTTCCAACAATTGTGCGACGACAGCGGCGCACAGCGTCAATGAGACAGACACTCTGGATGAACTAATTTCTTTTCCTTTGTCGACAGGAAATGTTAGATCTCTTGTTCAGTCACGTGATCGGAAGGCGGGTCCCGATCCCGATTGGCTGTGAAGCTTTGGTTCTGACAACGCCCCCAATCTTGACCGCGCCTCGGGTCTCCATTCCTTCGCGGCCAGTCTTGCAGTCTTGGATCAATTTTGCAGTATTTCCAGACATCCCCGGCGGCAACAAACAAAGCTGCGAACCGTGAACACCGCTGGCTTGCACGATGGTTCGAACACCTTTGCTTGTGCCATCGCAGCCCACCGTGGCCCGAAAGAACTCGGTAGCAAGAGTGCGATTGACTGCAAATGATATTGGGATGTTCATCAAAACAATGGGCAATTACGATTCCCTTGTTACTGCTGAGACAACGTTACAACCGTTGGTTTGTCATGATCAGTCGTCGCCTGGGACTATTGCAGCACGTACAGCACGACTCCTTGAATGACCGCGCTATGGTTCATCCCAAGCACCACAGTATAGCGTAAACTCGTCGAGGCCACTCGGGACACAGGAGACGAAGCGAAAGAAGAGAAAGGCGTTGTGCAAGTCAATTTTCTGCAAGTCGACTCACGAAAGCTTGGCATCTCAAACTATCGAGGACGACACAGATTGAGTGGCGCATAACCACCATCTCATTGGACGGCCGTTGTCTTGAGCGTCTACAACAGGAGGAAGATGTGCTCCTACATTCACATGGCAGCCGTGGCACCACGGCATCCGCACGCCCTTAGTGTGAAAAGCCATGGAGTAGATCAGCGGCACAAGTCTTGGCTTCATGCAGGTACTGGGAATGAACCAGAAAGTTGCCCAACTGATATGTGCCAGTGTCTCCCTTATAATGATTATATACAAACAGGTCGACTCCTTGCCAGTCTGCTTCTTCTTGCAACCACCACATTCGTTTTGAGAGGAGTCCGCGAGTCTTGCTTCATCACATACTACAACCCCCAAACCAGCAACAGGAATAATTGAAATTTACCCGATTCACTACTACTAATACTCGAGCAACAATGCGCTACCAACTCGTCGTCGTCGCTGCTGCTGCGACTGCAGTGTATGCCGCTGAGCCGGCAGGGTATATGCCACCGGCTCCTCCAGCATACGCACCGCCAGCCCATTCGACGTACACGCCGCCAGCTCCATCGACGTACCCGCCGCCACCTCCAGTGTACCCGAATGTTCCTCAATACAAGGTGTGTATCACTGTTCACTTTCGCAGCCACCGGATTTGACGACGTCACCAATCCTGTCTCCTTCCTTCCTTCTCTGCAGCAACAACAATGCAAGCCGAGCGCCTGACTGACAGTCTCGCAGAACGAGACCACCACCGTGCCAGCCTATCCTACTCACGAGAGTGAGGCTCCAAAGCCATCAGTGTATCAGCCAAAGGGTAAGAATCATGGCAATCATTAGTAACCGGACATCTTCAGGTCAGTGTCACTAATGAGTCAATAGGTACACCGAAAAAGGCTTGCCCAGGTATGACAACAGTACTTCGGATTTGTCTTCAGAAGCAATGCTAACTCGTGCAACAGCCAAGGGCCCTAAGCCACCGTAAGTCAAACATCCGTCGGAAGGCATTCTTTGATCTTCTGATCTCAATTGGCTCGTTCGTGCTAGCCAAGCGCGGGAGCTTCAAACATGAACCTCTTGTTCCACGTTCGCTGACATGCAGCGTTTCCCTACAGGCACTATGGCCCACCAGTTCCCGAGCACCCAGGTAAGCTTTTGCTGGTCAATAGATCGTAGTGATCACGTCCTGACGTCTCGCAGAAACTCCAGAAGAGCCAGAGGAGCCTCCTGTTTACAAGCCAGAGCCACCGAAGGCTCCTGAATACAAGCCAGAGCCACCAAAGGCCCCTGAGTACAAGCCAGAGCCACCGAAGGCTCCTGAGTACAAGCCGGAGCCACCAAAGGCCCCTGAGTACAAGCCGGAACCACCAAAGGCCCCTGAGTACAAGCCGGAGCCACCGAAGGCTCCAGAGTACAAGCCAGAGCCACCAAAGGCCCCAGAGGCACCAAAGGCTCCAGAGTACAAGCCAGAACCACCAAAGGCTCCAGAGGTACCAAAGGCTCCTGAGGCACCTAAGGCCCCAGAGGCACCCAAGGCTCCAGAGGCACCAAAAGCCCCAGAGTACAAGCCAGAACCACCAAAGGCTCCAGAGGCACCAAAGGCTCCTGAGGCACCAAAGGCCCCGGAGTACAAGCCAGAGGCACCCAAGGCTCCAGAGGCACCCAAGGCTCCAGAAGCACCCAAGGCTCCAGAAGCACCCAAGGCTCCAGAGGCACCAAAGGCTCCAGAGGCACCAAAGGCTCCAGAAGCACCCAAATCGCCCGAAGCTCCAGAGTACAAGCCAGAGGCACCGAAGGCACCAGAGGCACCAAAATCGCCTGAACAGCCAGTCAAGCCAACCTACCCAGCACCTGTGTACCCACAAACTACAGTGCCAGCATCTACAGTTGTGCCAGTCCCACAACCGAAGGCTAACGGTACCACGCCTGCCTCTCCTGCAAAATACACGGGAGGAGCCTCGACTACTGGCTCTCTGACTGGTCTCGGCGCCATGATTGTTGGGTTGGCTGCATTCTTGTTGTAAGGACTCGGTGCGGATGGAGGAATTGGAGCGCGAGATACGATAAGGAGTAATGTTCGAGATGTTTGTAATGATCTTAGACACTGCTTTATGTATAAGGTGTATTTCGTCGGCCTAATTCAGAAAAGAATGCGTGGCCTATCTACCATTCGTGGCAGAGTTCGCATCGCTCATCGTCGGCACATATCACTATCTTGATTGAAGAAAGTGCACATTATTTGTCGACCTCATGTAGCATCTGCGGATAGATTTTATCAGTGTCTTTTATCTTCATCACGCCTTGGTGACTTGGTCGTCTTGTGATTGCGATGTTTCTCTGGAATCTTTATCCTCGTCCGATAGTATGCCGGCTGAATCCGCAATAGTCGATAGCCCTACTCTCAATCACACATAGGTATTGTGTTGTTGCTACGATACCTAGTTGTACAATGGAATCTACCTACTGTGAGGTGATGTAAGTCGAGGAGCAATTGGACGAGGCGAAGTCGACCAACCAAGATCGTTCCGGGCACGCTGACAACATTGCGGCTCTTTCCGCAACGTTCTTTCCCGAACTCCTTCGCAGCAGCAAATCTTGCCTTCAGCACATGCCCAGATAGCCATTGGCTTACTACACATACCATCCCATCTACCGCCACGATGGGAATCTTCGACTATGTCTCCGATCTTTACGAGGCGCTGACCGTCAGGGAGGCTGAGGCCGAGGAGCCGCAGAAAGATCAAGGTGAGAAGAACCATTGAAGGCAAAGGATCATCACTGCCAGGCCATCCATGATTTGGAGGCGTGCCTACAGCTTGAAAGACTGCGAACTAACACGTCATTTCGTAGGCGGTGACGAAGAGAACGAGGAGAAGGAAGAGAAGAGTGATGATGCAGAGGCCGAGGGCGGAGACGAGGAGGGTGGAGATGACGCGGAGGAAGAGGAGGAGGAGGATGAAGAGGAAGAAGAAGAAGAGGAAGAGCCAGAGGACATCAAGCCAAAGCTCGAGGAGGGTAAGTCTTTCTCAAATATACTGGAAATCGCTTATCGTACCAGAGAAGGAGCGCCGCCAGCGCCAGCACCGTGCGCCTGAGCAGGCATTGCAACTGGCATGCGTACGACCTGGAAGAGCAGGCTAACAGAACGGCTGTATAGAGTGCCTGCAAACCAAGGCATGCGCGCCATTGAAGCACCATTATGACGAGTGCGCCGAGCGCGTAAAGCAGCAGACGGAAGAGCACGGCAAGGCCGAGGAAGACTGCGTCGAGGAGTGTAAGTCAATACTGGCACTCAACTCAAGGTTCTTGAGTATACTGAAATCGTGGATTCGACTGACTCCTCGTAGTCTTCCACATGATGCACTGCGCGACCGCCTGCGCCGCGCCTAAGCTATTCCGACAGCTGCGGTAGACCTCACAGGATTTCTCTTCCGTCTCGATCGTTAAAACCCTTCTTGAAGCCGCCAGATTACGAGGCTGAAACCAAGTCGCGATGGAATAGATATCAGCCCATACCAGAATCCGCCTGTATAGCAATCTCAGATACGTTGTACTATTGTACTATCTCGAATATACATGCTCGTCCTCCATCAGGATATTCTGTCAGTGAGCAGATTTGGCGCTTGCATCGTGCCGTCAGAGAGCAGCTCGTGCCACTGCTACGAATGAAGCTCTGGAACAATCAAAGCTACGGATACATGTGCTAGTCTTGAGGCAAATTATTAGTCCTTTCCTCCCACAGCTGAATATGACTGATATCGTGCTTGCATCGAGCTGATGAAGTCTTAGAGACTCAGCTGCTTTGTCGCCGCCCTTCTACACGATTCTATAGCAGATGATCGACATCGGCACTTCGGACCAGCACGGCCGGCCGGCATGACGTCCGAGCGGCAGAGCTCCCTTGAAGATGAGAGAGCTCGATTACAACTGGCAATCTTCCCACTGTTCTTTTGACTTAACCACGAATTGTCAGTACATCAACCACAATGGCAACTACACTTCTCCGCCAAAGCGCCCTGCGCACTGCACTCCGCTCATCCGCGCCATCAGCGGCGAAGCGAGCAGCCCTTGCTAGCACCACCTTCACACGCGGCAAGGCGACATTGCCAGACCTGTCATGTACGATATACGCCAAACCGTTCCCTCACCATTCCCCATCAGAGAAGGACGCAGCATTGGGAAAATTGGAGCTGACGAGGCGCTGTAACAGACGACTATGGCGCACTAGAGCCAGCCATCTCAGGCCAAATCATGGAGCTACACCACTCCAAGCACCACAACACCTACGTGACATCCTACAACACTCAGATTGAGAAGCTGCAGGAGGCACAGCAAAAAGGCGATATTCAGGCACAAATTGCAATTCAGCCATTGATCAACTTTCACGGAGGTATGCGCGAAACCCCGTTCTACCTGCTTGAAAAAAGGCACAAGACACGCTTCTTGCTCTTGACGGAAAAAACTGATACCTAAATCTTTTTTTCTAGGTGGACACACAAACCACACTCTCTTCTGGGAGAATCTCGCGCCAAAGTCTCAAGGCGGCGGTGATCCACCAAGCGGTAGCCTCTCCAAAGCCATCGACGCATCCTACGGCTCGTTGGACAACCTGAAATCACAATTCAACGCTGCTCTTGCGGGTATTCAAGGTTCGGGCTGGGCATGGTTGGTACAGGACACGCAGACTGGTGCGATCCAGATCAAGACATATGCGAACCAGGACCCCGTTGTGGGTCAGTTCCGTCCGATTCTGGGCATTGATGCGTGGGAGCACGCGTACTACCTGCAGTACCAGAACCGCAAGGCAGAGTACTTTAGCGCTGTTTGGGATGTGGTGAACTGGAAGGCGGCGGAGAAGAGATTCAAATAGACGTGATGAGTCTTGAGGTTTGGTCCAGTTCTAGTCTGGAGAAGAGCCCGGGAAGGAAGAGTGAGGGAGAAGCAAGTGAGAGCTGGTACAGTGTGTACGATAGTTGGAGTATGTCTCGAAGTGAAGTATGCACCCATCTGCTGACGACGATGATGATGATGATGATGACGAGTAGTAGGAGTGAGGTAGGTAGTAGTAGTTCTACATTTATACCAACTGTTTGTGCAAGCGAGAGCCAAGCCAAGCCTTTTTCATATAGAGAAGTCTGGCTGTGGAAGTTCCATAACTTTTGGATGGTGAGATCGAGCAAGTGCGCACGACGCACGCACGCATGCACATGGCAAGGCATTGGCATTGGCATTGGCAGGAAATCTGGATCAGGAGCGATGAGTAAGGTACCTGAGCAAGATTTGTTACCAAAGAAAGCTCGAGGTGGGTGCGCTGCAGGTGCGTCGGGTCACAGGTCTGGTAAGCTATTGATGGCTGCAATGAGGCAAGTCGTCTGGATGTTTATTCATTCATGTACATGTCTCTGCTTCATCTTGCTCTTTATAGACACTCTGATCATAAGCCATGCCAAAGCAAAAGCTCCAAGTTTGGAAATGCGACCAATGCCAGCGTAATATGCAGGAACTGATGCAGTGACTCCTTCATCTGCATCTTAATCGTCATGAGCTCATCAAAAGTCATTCAGATTAGCTTTCGAATCAATGCTTTCGTGTCAATGCCCACGCATTGTTGCCGAAGAAGTCTCGGTTGGATTAGTAGTAAAATCTCGCTCGTCATCCAAGTAGTCAGGCAGCTCGAATCGCGAAAGCCTAGAGGCCATCGGGTTCCGGTGACGTTTCCAGCCATAGCCTACATCCTCGCCAGGGCCCATGAGGTCAACTGGTGGCAATCCATGGCGGAATTGGCAGCACCTTGATGCCTAGGGTGCATACCATGACCCCCATATTCCTAGTCGTAGAGATCAAGATGTACATCGTGCACGGTGTCGTCTTGTGCCCCAGCAGTCCAATTCTGCTGTTGCTCGTCAACCCACTGGAACTCAGGCGAGTTTGATGATATTTCTGGAGGAGAATCAAGACTCACGTCCATGCCAGAGTCATAATAATCACCTGGAACACCAGTCGTGCTACCGCTGTCGTTGTCGTCATCAGGATCGGCCACGTTCTCGATGAGCGCGTCTGCGGCATCGGCATCGGCATCCGCGTCGGCATCCGCGTCAGCAGCATCGAGGCTCCAAGTCGCTCCACGCAGGCCGCGCACGACATCATTATTCGTCTCCGTTGTCTTCGTTGTCAGATGGCGCCCTGCTCCGACTCCAGTTCCACCATTTCCTTCCTGATTGCCCTTCTGACTGCTCTTCGCCCCGGCTCCTACTCCGGCCAAGCCGCTCGACGACCCCGAGCCAGAGAGAGTTCGGCCGCCGAGCTTGGCTTCCCCCGACTCGTCGTCTTCGCCGTCCTCAGCAGCGGTGGAGGGGTTGCGGTATTCACTTACGATAGCCTGAAGTTCTTCTCCTCCGAGAGGCTTATCAGATCGACGGCGGTAGAAGAGAAGGTAGGCGGCCGCTGAGTGGACGTTATCTTCGTTGCTTATCTTGTGCGTCGACGAGTCTGTAATTTGTAAGCGAGGTTTATGCTGCAGCAAATTAGGGTCGCTCACCATTATAATCATACCACTGGCCATCGTAGAAGTTCTTCGCCATGGCAGTGTAGTGCCCGCCACCGAGACCTCCATAGTGGTTGTCCACGGCGAACAAGTCGTAGATGTACTCTTTGCCATCCTCTTTCACGCCGACTCTGTCAGTCATGTCCAGGCCTTGGATTGGGTAGTCGACCAAAAGGTCCACCTTATCTCTAAAAGACCGGTTGCCACCGAATCGCTTCAAATGCACTACAAGGATATCAGGAAGAGTCCATATCTCCAGAGTCTTGGTGGCGCGCCGCAGCTCCTTGCACTGATTACAGTACCATGCATTGTCTTCCGATAGCACTTCAGATCGACTTGTGACGTCAAAACACTCATCAAGATTGACACCTTTCTTCTTCCGAAGATCGCGCTTGGCTTTCTTTGCATCTTGTTCGGGGTCTTGGAAGACTATAGCACCCTTGCCAGCGCTGTCGCAGTACTTATGGCCGCGCATGTCATCCGCCACGTCGGCACTGCCGCCAAACAAGCTCTCGTGAGCTTCGGGCTTCCAGTCAAGCACAATGCACTCCCCAAGACGAATGTAGTATGGGTTGTCGATATCATCCTCGGTCTGCTTGTTGCCAAACCGATCGCGTTGGCCGCCACTGACAAAGCCTGTGCGAGGCTTACTCTTCTGACTGTATGTGATGACGCCATTTCTGTTGCCCCCCTTTTTCTTGCCATTCTTACTCTTGCGATTCTTCTTCTTCCTCCTGCCGCGATGCGATTCCGTAAGGACCACGCTTGGTCTCATAATGGTGTTACCACCAGCGAGCTCGTCACCGCTGTCATCAGCCATGGCTTCAGCAAGCGGTGTAGCTGACTCGCCTTGAACTATGTCCGGCTCGTCTCCTTCGAACGTCGTAGGGCTGGCTTCGCTCTCACCATCGGCTTCTTCTTCTGCCGACGTGGTATCAGGGGTCGAGTCGGTCGAGCTGGATGACTCTATGGACGATCTGCGAGACATGCGCTTTACCCGCTCATACATTGGTCGTAGGGTATCCTCGCGGAATGAACCACTGTAGCCATCGGCGCAATGCATGCCGGAGCCCTTAGCTGCAGCATATTGCACATCGAAAAGCTGATGTCGCAAAGCAGGTGAAATGAAGTAGTGAGGTTCCATAAAATTCGTGGGAATGTAAACTTCGTTGGCGTGGAGCTGTCCGGTCTTATCATTGTTGTCCAGCATTTCAGCGTCCTCTGCGGACTTGTCAACGGAAACTTTGACGTAGCCGTCCTCCGACGGCGCAGAATGATCGCTGACGACTGCCGATTCTTCTGAGCCATTCTGTTCGTCTTCAAGCTCCTCCACTCGATTAGGGATCGTATCCTCTTCGAATTCTTTGAGTATGGGTCGGCTGGTCAAGTTGGCTACGGATATTAACACCTTCTTGAGGATGGTATCATAGTCTTTGGCTTCCTCTCGGCTCACGGTGATGTATAGAGGGTGATCGCTCAGCGAGTAAGCGCTCTGATTGCTCTTCGTGCGCTGAAAGACAGGTACAGCAAATGTATCTGCTTGAGGGGCATCCATGCCGTCTGCGGGCACAGCGTTAACCTTGTTGCACGAGTCGTACGATCTCTTCGCAGTATTTTTCGGGGTCTGCTCGAGTTCGTAGACGAAGAGGTGGTCAGTGGCCACAATTCCGGATTCAGAAATCACAGTACTGTCATCATAAACCTTGTAGATCTTGTGATTGTATACCTCTACCATCCACATGCGACTTGCGTCTGCGCCAGTGTGCTTTTTTGCCAGAACCTCTTTCAGCGATTTGATCGGTGAGTTCTTGTCAATATCAATATGATGCACTAAAGGTCTGCCATGCAGCGGAATGTAAGTTATATCGTGCTGGAAAGCAATCTCCATTGGCAATTGCACAGTCACAAGAGAGTATGGATCGAAGGTGACGCTGACTTTGTTACAGTCTGGACACTCCATCTTGTTCTTGTAGAACCCCCCAAACAGGTCCATTGCGATGGAGTCGTTGCGCAGCTTGTGGTTCTTCTGGTAGGTCTCGCCAAGCTCGCGAATGTACACAGGATCGTGAACCTTACTATCGTCAGAATCTGGATTCTCAACATACGGTTTCTTGTCAATCCGGTTGAGGTCTTCGTGGATAGCATCGACGAGAAAGCTGAGGAATTCCTGTGAGTCCTGCTGACCATAACCAGAGAACATTGGCTGATGTCTTCCAAGTGTGTTTTTGAACTCCCTAGGTGAGAATGAACCACCTGTGTTGTTACCATAGATGCCTTGGATCACAGTCTGGTAAGCATTGGCCATTGCGCCGTGATAGCCCAATGGGTTGCCATTGTTGATATCCTTTTTGTACTTCTTTGTGTAGAAGTATATGGCAAGTTCCTCGACACTTCGTATGCATTGCAGCGCTGAGTTCATGTAGCAAGTGTTGCCTAGATTCTGAAGTCCGACAGTGCCTCGCGTCTTGCCATTCTTCAATGCCCGACCTCTCGTAGTCATGCCACCAGGAGCAGGACTGGTCGCCCTGGAGTTGTTCGCTGTGTTGGCTTTCGAATTGAGATTGCTTTTCACGATGCTGAGAGCCTTCTTCATGGAGTCTGACCGAAATTCTCCACCGGCAGGGCCGCCCATCTGCTCCTCGAGAATCATAGTCATCGACTCAAAAAAGCCGGCAATTTGCATCGTGGTCTGGCCACTACCATTGTACTTGTCGTTGTGACTTTGGTCGTCAACGAGTGCGGGTTCAAGATCTGCGCCTACCATCTTCTTGAACGTTTCAGGTGTCATGATGAGTTCCGGAGTGTCTGCTTTAACAGGCGAGCTTGATCTCGAAGCTGGAGGAGTCAACGAGCCATTCTGAGCGATGGTATTGTTGGTCGAATTACGAGATTCTCCAGATGAAGAATTGAGGAGTCGAAATACCTTGGTCTTGTTACCGACAGGAATTCCCGCAGCATTCTTTGCCCTGATCACGAACTCCCGGTACTTCTCAGAGCGCGAGCTGACTAGGCGCAGAGCATCGGTATCTTTCCGCTGACCAAATTTCTCCCTCCCTTCGACGCGTGCTTTCAGAGCTGGAGCTGCACCACCCATCGCGGCCGCACCTGGTTGCGGCACTTTGCGAACAGTGATCACGGGAGGGTGTAGTTCAAATTGAACGTTATCGCCAGCAGCATCCTCGTCGGCTGTGTTGTGTGCATATCGTCGAATCGCCACCTGGCCTGAAACCGAGCCATATTCCGCAGTGATGTATTCGTACGCAGCAATAGGTAGTATCTCGTAGTCGTGCTCGTTTACATCGGGCTTGAGCGGCACAAAGTACTTCCCGTTAACGTCTTTGAGAATGGGAACATCGAAGCCACCTTCAGGAACGATATCAGAGCAGTCCAGCTGGCCAACAGGTCCATCTCTGGCATCGTCGGGAAACTCTTTGCTTTTTAGACCTTCTGTCGTGCGGGATCGCACCCTGTTGAGCCAACGATTAGATATGCAAACGCCAACGTCGCCTTCTGAAGGCATGCTCTGCATCTGCATGACCTTGGCAACTTGCGCATCTGTCTCCTCCGTGGTGTAAAAACGGCGAACTGGCTCGGCTCCAGGTTTCGACTTGGCCCAGCGCTCATCGTCATCTCTTGTATACGCAGGCAGCTGATCGCCATCGCTCGTGGCACTAGAAGCCTTGCTCGTCCCCTCATTCGTATCCGTGGAGTGACTACCGACTGTCTCCGTGCTACTCCCGTGCAGCTCTGTCATTGCTACATCTTGGGGCGAGAGCTCCGGCTCGTCATCCTCCATGGCAATGCTGTCTGGTGGCGGCACAACTGTCGGGACAGCGGGCACTACCGAGTCTCTTTTCGCACCCTCCATCTCTTCAAGTCTCCTCTTCGCTGGACTGGCGCTCCTCGCACCTCCTAGCGTCCTCCCGGGACCGACCATTACCCTCTCGCCGCTCCCGCTCGCACCTACGTTCTCCGACATGTTCTCATCCGCAGCGCTTCCAATGGTGACTGCCGCGAACGCAGCACTGGGGCTGATCGCTCGTTCCCCTTCCAAAGAATACTGTTCGCGAGTGGGCAGCACCTCGTCGTGCAGATGCGGTGGTATGAAACGCGGTGGCGATGAACGTATGTCCAGGTGATCGACGAGGTAGGAGGTGCCGGTGGACAGTTGTTGTTGTTGATGTTGCTCGCGGTCAGTCGGTGTCGGTGACGAAGAGCGATTGCCTGCAGAGGGAGGCCTTGGAGCAGCAAAGGGAGCGAGCTTTCGCTTCTTCTGCGACGAAGCCAGGTTGTGCGTTGTGCGCGTGAAGCCGAGACTGCTTCACTGAGCAACAGTGGCGACAGCCAAGTGAGCAGGTGCGACGGGGACAGGGTAGTCAAGGGAAGGAAGCGAGGCGAGAAGATGGGAAGGAAGGAAGGCAGGAAGGAAGGAAGACAGGAAGGAAGGAAGAAGGATCTTTGAAAAGATGCTGCAGCCGGCCGGGCGTAGTGAGAGAAGGAATGCAGAATGGGAGATGCGGCAACAGCACAGGATGGATGTGTCTGTTTCAAGTCGCCATGTGCGTAGAGGTGAAGTCTGAAGTCGATGAGACCGGGGTGGGTTGGTATTTTTAAGTGCGCGGATGTTGTCTTGTGTTTGGTTGTCAGGGAGTGTTGTACAGTACATACACAGAAAGCCGTCAAAGTGGGTGGAGTAGAACCAGGACTACCTTAGGTAAGACACTAGGTAGACCTAGAACGACCCTGGTCCATCAAGTCTGCAAAGAGATGGACGCTGATCGGCCTCCGACGAAGCGAGACTGCGAGAGGTCCACAGTATACATGTCATATTAACGAGGCCATTCAGCGAAGCGTCGTCACATTCAGCTATTATGGAGTCATGCTCGCAGAAATCCGATGGCCCTAAGTGAAAGTCCCTGCCAATTTGATTCAATTACCCCTGCCAACTGCTGTAAGAGGTAAGGTAGGGCGGTTCGTGTCTCGGACGTGTCAAGTCGCGTCTTTCGTTCACTACCCTAACAAGGTACATGCAACTTACTGTTTCTTTCTTTCTCCAGGCAGCAAGATGTCGCTCGAACGCACCAATATATATATAATCAGATCCAGCGCCTTCCCGTGGTCTCAGTTGCAAGTCTCGTTGGAATCGCATATGAATCTTCTTGCCCATCCCTATCTCTCGCGACATGTGCGCATCACATATGCGCTTCTCCCAGCCGACCAAATCGATAGTCGTCCTGCACGCGCTTCACATATCTCACAAACGCCTTCTTGTGCACCATGCCTGCATATTTCCCCTCATGCAGAACGCAGATATACCGTAATCCCAACTTCGCGAAGCATTCAAAGACCAGGTCCATGGGGCTGGTAATATCCAATGCCACCGGTGAAGGATCAATGTAAGGTGTCAAGTCAGTGGGATCGTCGGTATCGTGGTGGCGAGGTGGTTGTGCCTCTTCTTCGTCTTCAGAAATGTCGTGTTCGTGTTCATCTGCAGTGGAAGGCCGGCCGTGTTCAGTGTGATGGACGGCTTGGTCGTGGGCATCCATTCGGCACATGGCTTCTTCTTCATCGGGAATCCTGTCGAGGGCGAACTCAAGGTCAGGACCGGGTATAAGCCCTGCTAGGATGCCATCTTTGAGGATAGGGAGGCCCCCATCTAATTCGCCTGCCATGTGGAGGTACTCGAGCTTGGAGCGGAGCTGCTTTGCTGGTACAAACGGCGAGGTGGATATGTCGATGTAGCGATTTGGCATTGGCTCTGATGTGATGTCGCCGAGGTCCGTGCTAAAGATTGGGCGGACTTTGTGATCAAGGTAGGGATAGGCATTCATGTCTGTTAGTAAGTCGTAAATGCTCAGTGGTTCGAGGGCGTCAGCAGTCCATTTGGCTATCAACACACCCAGCGAGAAAGGCAGAACATGCTCCAGGCTGCCTGTAAGCTCAAACAATATGACAGCGAGTGTCACCGACAGTCGAGTGACACCACACATCGTTGCTCCTGCTGCAACTAGTGCGTACACACCAGGGACGACGCAGCTTTCCGGGTTGCCGTTATCCTCGCAACCCGTGAAGGAGGCTAGAGCTGGATAGTTGAGGACGAGAAATTGAACAGTATGCCCAACAATGCGTCCGAGCAGACCACCAACCACCATAGAGGGCACATAGATACCAGCAGGTACCTTGGTGCCGAAGGTCACAGTCGTCAAGATTGCTTTGATGACGAACGCAACCAGCAAGTACTTAATGGTTGACGGTATTCCTTCTTGTGTTGGACACAGAGTCGTGCCAGAGCTTGAGAAACTACTGCATGGCGCAGCCAGTTCGTAGAGCAACTCGGCCACGGGGAGCCGCAGGTAGCGGTTGTCGAAGCTGACCAGACCAGTGACCAGCGCAACAATGAAGACCTCAAGCATAGGGTATTTCTTGACGAAAGAGACTTTCCTGAACGTCTTGGCCCAGAGTCTCGACGCTTTGATGAAAAGTGCTCCCATCACGCCGCCCAACACACCCAGACTCGCGAAGATGATGATCTCGAAGAAGTTCCAATCTGTCAGGTATCTGACTTCGAAGAGCACAATCTTGTTTGTGCCATATGGATTTAGTGCTTTCAGTGATAGAGCAGCGGCTATGCAGCAGAAGAACGTACGGAAAAGCGTCTTTGGTGGAAAGTAATAGCTGACCTCTTCCAGACTGAAAAGAACTCCGCCGATAGGTGCTCCAAAAGCCACAGCAACACCAGCTGCTGCAGATGCTGACAAGATTTCTCGACGTTTGGCATCATTGTTGCGATACTTGCTGAAGAAGCGAGTCATGATGTTGCCGATACTTGTAGCGATATGCACATAAGGGCCTTCCTTCCCGACAGACATTCCAGAGCCCACACTGAGAATCAGGGCAATGGTCTTACAGAGAAGAGTGCGCACCCCCAAGTATCCGTGTAACACGAATCCTGAAAGAATGACTCTGACCTCCGCCACACCGCTCCCAGCAGCAGGATAGTACGTGACAGGAGGTCGTCTCGCCGCCTCTTCAAACCTCTTCGTTGGACTGACATAGCCACTCTTCAGCCGTCCCTCGGCTCCACATTTTGCAGGATCATGATGATCAGCCGCAAGATTCTCATCCAGCGTACTCAGACTAACCGCACTGGATACGGTGGTCTTGGTCTGCAGCGTAATCACACACGCCAGTAGAGCAAGACCAACACACCAGCACACAAAAGCGCCATAATCAACCCAAACGACTTGTTCCCCGTGGTCGGTACTGGCGAGGCCTGACCATCTTTGCCAGGCACCGCAGGTGGAAACACCATTGCAGCACATCCTCTTACTATACCACCAGTGCGTTGCACAATATCCCGACTTGTAATCAAATATAGTGGCTTCGGTCACATCGATAAAGTATGCGAACCCAGCGGTCACACAGCCTATCAAGAAGACCAACAACCAGCCTTGAGCGCCATCGAAGAACGCACCTACTCTTCCACGGAAATCTTTGCGACCGCGTAGCTCTTTGACACGATATGCATCTGCTATGCTGTCGTGGACCCAATCGGTCGAGGTGAACTGATCGTACCACACTCGGTCATCCCAGTACAACTTCTGGCGGAGTCTGGAGCTCGTGGGCCCGGTGTTGTCTGCTGAAGAAGTACCATTCGGATTGAAAGCTTTCATCAGACCTCGAGCAAGAGAGCCTCGTCGACTGCCACGAACAGAGTTGACATGGCTATGGGCTCGAGCGAAGCCATAGCGAGGCGTGCCAGGCGTGCCGGCTGTTCGGTAGTTGTGGTGTGGCTGGATGGTCTGTGAAGCGGACAGCAGACCTGTGCTCTCGTCCATGGGGGCTTGGAGACTTCGGTGGTGACGACCGCGTGCGGCAAGGTCGTTGTCCGATGGTTGTCGGGATGCGAGGCGGCGGGCGATGGGGCTGTCCCGCGGATCGGTAGCCGTGGTGGGTGGTTGGTTCTGGCTGGCAAAGGCGTTTCGGTATGCATTTCGAATGGCCTCTGCTTGATGTTCGTCTATTTCGTAGTCCTCATCGTCGTCGTTGTCGGCGAAGCTGCTCGAGACGTGGGAGGCGACGGACTGCACCGACTTGGGCATATTGACGACCTGAGCTGCCCCTCGGTCGACCGAGCTCTCATCGTACTGTCGTTTTAACAAGTGTCGTGTCTGTCTTTATCCTTTCGCCCATGTACGTCTTTCTACAGATGATGGTTATATGTACTGCTGAGGTAGGGACCAGGCGGTGGGCGTTATTCTAGGTACCTGTATGTGATGGGTGTGTCAATTAGAGCATGGCGTGTCAGGTAGAACTATGCCTGCTGCTTGCTTGCGTGCTCCACTACTGCTCTCCTAGACGGCGACTACCTTACCTTAGTTCAAGGACGAGGGGGAGCTGACAATGTGATCCAGGACTGCTCATGTCCCGTGCCCCGTGGTACTTCCGACTAGAGCATATGGTCATTTCGCTCGATGATTGACTGGAAACTCTTGAAGATGCAGAGGTACAGCTTCGTCATGCACCGCGGCAGCGACGGACATCCCATACATAAGGTGGCACAAGCACACGCGTGTCAATCTTTGCCTGCTCTCGTGCACGATAGTTCTACCTAAGGAGGTACCTTAGGTAGAATAGAACTACTACAGTACATGTAGGTACCTAGGTTGTAGACACCCACACCCACACCCACAACCACAACCACAACCACAACCACCACTCACACACTTGCAACCATGAAGGCTTTGCGACTTGGCCGAGCTTCATGTGACACCAGCTCGTGCTCATCTCAAGGAGAATCTAAGGGACTCGTCTACATTATTAGCGCCGACTGACCGACCCACCACGCCTCGCCTCCACCCTTGTGCCCACGGGTTGAGCCTTTCCCTGCGTCTTGGATGCATCTTATCATCTGGAGACTGGAGATGTGCTTCCCCGTTGGGCCGGATGGACGCAAGGGGACGTCACTGACGACGACGACGACGACGACGACGAACGGAGCTGGCTGCAGCTAGGTACTTGTATTTGTAAATGTAAATTGTACATGTACATACATGGGCCTGTAGTTCTGCAAAAGCAGGGCGTCTTGGGTACGTATACCTACGATCATCAAGCCTGGGGCCTGATGAAGACGATGCCGACGAGGTGGTACAGTATTCTACATATTGCGCCATTCTTCCCAGGAGTCTATCCAGAATCGCATTCTGAGGACCGTTAAGGTAAGGTAATTCTACAAGCAAGTACTTTACCTTACGTACAGCATGATCTACTGTCTCCTTTGCTGATGCCCCCATTGAGAAACTTCACGTCCCTGATATGAGTGAATATAGCTCAGCTCCACCATATCACTGTTGTCCATGTTACATATATCCCTGAGGTATGGCCTGCTTCGGACCATACTCCTCCGTCAACCCTAACCCAAGATAGTAGTGACAGTATATCTACCTACATGTAGCTGACCTATACGAACGTCGTGAGGGGTCACGGCAATAACTGCTGTGACACTGTCTGACTCTGCGGTGCGGCAATGGACGCAAGAGCTGATCAGTCTCTTCTTCCAACTCGTCCTCAGCTGAAATGTAAACCAGCATAAGCTGCATCAGGAACGGTTTCAATGGGAAAAATGAACACGGCTCCAGACTCAATCACAACGGCGCTCGCACCCTCACGCAAGGCCTTTCTCCAATCAATCTGGCAAGAAAACTGGCCAAAGCTGAACATCAATAGCGCATCCAAACTCCACATCTCAGACATCGAGCTCGCCGAGACTCTCCTCTCCTGGCTCAGAGACTCCAGCCTCGACTTCCCCCACAGTATAACAATCTCACCAAACCCAACATGCACATCAAGCCCAACATCCATCGACCCCACCCTCTCCCAAATCACAAACATCCAAATTGTACCCACCATTCCCGATAATGCCTTCACCCACGCGTTAGCACACATAGGAGTCTACCGTCGCGAAGAAACCCTACCCATTCTCAAAAACATCTTTTACTCCCTCATGCCCAAAGGAATCGCCATCGTCTCCGTCACCAAGCGTAATCCCATAGAAGAAATCCTCCAATCAGTCATGCAAACCTCTGGTCATCGTCGTCGAAGCTCGTCCACAGAGGCCGCTGTCGCCGAAGCTGGAGATTTGCGAGAACTGGCTGAAGCGGCGCAGTTCGAGTTGGGGAAAGTGAGGGTTTTGGAGAGGGAGATTGTGGTTACTGGGGAGGAGTTGGTTAGGTTACGAGGTGAAGTTCAAGGGATTTTGGATGCCGCTTGTGGACAGCAGGGGGATGGGCAGAGTTGGGAGAGTGGGTTTGATGCGGCTTGGGAGAGGGAAGTTGAGAGAGGTGATGGAGGGTTGAAGGTCGAGTGTTGGGTTTTGTTGGCGATGAAGTGGGATTTGTTGTGTGCTTGATACACAACCTCGTATGAGCATTTCTTGGACGACCTGAGTCTCCGCTTTTTTCCCTTTCCTGCTGGACAGCACGCAAATTGGAGCATTCCCCACTCATAACATCACTCTACGATATTCTACCTGTAATTTCTACGCCCCTTTCCTCCCAACAACAACGCTCATAACCCAATACTTCTCCTCATTAACCTCAAAGCACTTCATCGCCTCTTCTCTAAACCCCTCAATCTCCTCCTCACTATACCCCTTCGGCCCCAACATCTTCGGAAGAAAATGCCACACCAACCCAGCCTGCTGTTTCGCAATAAAATCTCCCCAAGCCTTCCACACATCCCCTTCCTGTCCCACACTCCCATGGGGACATTTATACTTGGTAACCACCACATCCTGAAACCCCGCATCAGCCAACCATTGCGGGAACTTGGACCCACAAGACCAATCCATCCCATCCTCCACGGCCGCAGCTTTCACAGCGCGAAGCCATTTCCACTCATTGGAAATCGGCTCGTCGTTCTTGTCATACCACGTAAAATCCATATCCTGCAGCTCGATATACCCTACCCCCGGTTTGAGCAAATCGTACACTTTGGAAATATATTGAGGCCAATGCGTCATTCCGCAGACTAACCAGCGCGAGAAAATGAGATCAAAAGAAGAAGAAGGAGAAGAAGCAGAAGAAGCCTTTCTTCTGAAAGGATATTTCTCCTCCTCCTCCTCTTTTCCGTTCCCCTCACTCTCGCCTTGCACAACCCACTCCCCGGGCTCATCTACCGTAAAATTCCCCCTCAGGAATCTCACATTCGGCGGCCGAAGATTTGCACGGCGTACATGAACGGGCACAGGCGAGATATCCAAGCCATAGACTTCTGCGTGAGGAAATCGAGAGCCGATGAAATCTGTGACGATGCCTGTTCCGCAGCCTACGTCGAGCATTCTGGCTCCCAGGCCGCCGTTGCCGCTGCCGCTGCCGATGGTGGTGGGGATGGGAGAGTGGATGATGTTGTTGTTCATGATGGCGAGGATGTGTTTGGCTTGTTCTTCCAGACGGGCGTGTTCGACGTTGTCGTTGGGAAGGATGTATACGGCATCTTTGTTGTCGTGGTAGGTTGGGTTGTTGGAGCAGTAAGTGATTTCGGGAGCGAGATTGGAGATTGCTCGATTGGTGGTTGCCATCTTCACGCGGCGACTGTGTATGTGAGAGAGAGAGAGGGAGGGAGAGAGAGTGATCGAGAGGGAGAGGAAGGTGAGGAAGAGACGTTGCAGGCGGGCTAAGAGAGATATGAAGGCCCAATAGTAAGCTTGCTCGTGTTATCATATCAGAGTAGCAGTTTGCAAAGGCGCGAGTACGACGTAGGGGACCTCAACAACCTTGGATCATTTTTGTCTATTGCAAGGCCTGTCAGATTAGCGATAACATGGGTGCTCGGGAAGGTCTCACACGAGTGAGCACGAAAATCACGCATACGAGCTCGACGAATGGCACGCCCAGGACCCTCTCAAGCTTGTCCAGCTCACAGGAATCGAAATAGAATGAGTCTTGATGTAGGTTTGTCTTGAGGTTTTGCAAAGGCTTGTGATATGCTGATCCTGGTTGGATAATTGCTGGTGTGAAGCGTCAGCATCCAGGATAGGCATAGCGGATCGATCGATGAGATGGTTGCTGTATGGCGCTGGCATCTCATATCAAAGTCTCTGTCGTAGTCGCCGATATCATGTAGAGAGAACATACCAAGTTTCCGTGATTCCGAGCAACAGGAGGATCTTCGAGGCGACAAACCGCTACATATTGCTGTCATCGCCGTCCTTGCCGTTTCTACTGTTTTCGTTTTCTCTGCGGATGTGAAGTTGCTCTAACATCTCAATATCCAGTCTCGTACTTATGGTAGCAATCACTGTGCAAATCCTTCTGGAAGGAGAAGGGCTTCTGTCGTGTCATCTTAACTATATCGTTCTATCAGGCGTACGCTCTTCCTCGCCTGTCTACACATCTCACCCCCTACGCCAGTTTATGTTGTCATCGTCGTCGTCGGTGTTCTGCCTGTCGCAGAGAGGAGGAAGCCCCCAGCCTCCGGCGACTAGAATACTGCGTAGAGCTTGTCGCTTTGCCTGCGGCGAGTCCTACTACACGTCAGTGTTGCGAGATTAGCTAATGTAACTTCTGTCTTAGACTAATCGAAATATTAGCTGAGCTACAATAGTAGATCCTATAACACTTGCTGTTCTAGTACCTAGTACATGTAGACATTTTCTAAGCTCGGAATGATTAACGCTAGGTAGGTCAGACTACCACGATCGCCGGAAGACAGCTAATAACAAGGTACTTACTAACGCTTCGTCTAGTAGTAATGGATGTTACTAGATAGCCGTATGTATGTCTCTTAAGCCTCTTCTTTGTAGTTTTTCCCTGACCTACTTCAAGTCGATGACCAGGATACTGAGGATAGCAGATCTGCCCAAGCATTAAGGTAGTCCTGACGGCACGCCAAGCCTTGAAATGAGTGAGACTGGGAGTACCGTAGACAGGAAGTCCTTGAATAATGCCTTGATATGCTGACAGCAGCGACAGGAACGTGTACGAATCTCAGTAGTCTCTGCACTGGAAATACACGTCGTCGTCGTCGTCGTCGTCGTCGTCGTCGTCGTCGTCGAACCTAGCAGGGATCAGCTGCTTGGCTCCTCATTTCGCAGCCTTCTCCGAGCCTCGAGGCTCCGTTGCTCCTCACTACAACGAGTCACAACACCTTTTCCGAGATCTCCTCCTAGAACTGCATGAACCTACACGAGCAAATGTGCGCAAGAACAATGAGTACCTTACACTGGTGTCTCTCCACTATCCCTATGTCCGTAGAGAAACACGCAAACCCTGATGGCAATTCTCGGCACAAGACAGCATCCGGCTGTCATCCACCCAGCCACCGCTCTTATCCAGAGCTACCTGAACCAATGCCCAACGTGCGGAAAGCCGGGATACTTCGTTCTACTTCCAAGCTTCCGTGGCATATGGGAGACCTTGATTATTATGATTGTTATTCGTGTGAAAGCGCATGAAGAGTCAGGTAAGGTTGCTGGTTTCAGTTGTCGCTGACCACCTTCTTTCTGCCCTCTGTCCTCTTAACGTTTCCCGTTGTCTGTGTGGCTTCCAAGTGCGACCACACTCGGGAAGCTCGCTGCCATTCATTGCTTGCGCAGCTGAAAGAGGAGGCTGTACGATTGCTGCCGCTGGTGCTGCTACTGCTGGTGCTACTGCTGTTGCTGCATAGTAGCTCGGAGCGGGTTGGCGCACATCAGAAGGAAACCAACCACCATCACCACCATAGTATCGACGAATAGCGCTGCTATGCACGCCTCGAACGCTGTGCGCCTGCGCATCGTAACAACTATATTCCTGGCGCTCAGCGCTGTTCCAACACTGGCACAATATGTGGAGAACTTTACCGGATCGCTACAAATCGTCAATGGGCAGGGAACATACAGCGGAACATCATCCGGTGGGAGTGGAGGCTGGAGTAACAGCGCAAATGGATCACCAGCAGTACAAGCACAGTGTCCGGCGAATTTCCCAGTGACCTGTTCGAGCATACAAAAGCCAGATTAGTGAGTATGATCCACGAACTTAATGTGGTTGTCACGGTCGCTAATGGATTCGTGCAGCTGCTGTCCGTCCAACAACTACTGTGCCTGGCAAGACAGTGTGGTGGCGTGCTGTCCCAATGGTAAAGTTTGCTCGGGCTTTGTGCAGCCTATAACAACTGTATGGGAACAGCAGCCGCCTGCTACCGTCGTAGTGGTAGGAGCACCGTCGAAGCCGCAAGGCTATGCTGGACAATATTGCAAGACGCTGGTTGCTGTAGGACCCGGGTTGCCTACTACTGAGGCGGGAGACTGCGGGACAATATTGATCGTCGAGGGGGATGCCATCCGGGCGGCTGTGGTAAACTGGATATATGCGATAGGAATGGTTGTTGGGCTGCAGGTCCTGGGCGGGATGGTCTTGATGAGGCGGTAGGAACAGGAGAGCGAGCCGGGCTCCTGAGGGCCTTATAATGAAGTTATGCAACCACGACAGTCATGGCGGCGAGAAGACGTACACGATACGACTCTCGGGTTTGTAGCAGCATTATCTAATTCTGCACACACGTGCACGCATGTGCATCACGCCACGGAAGCCAAGTTGAGCACAAGCACAGCATAGGTACATGTACGGAGTACCTAAATTTCCATTGACACGTCTCGGCCAGATTCCTCGATCAAACCATCTGCAGTGCGTCCCTATTCTCTGTTCGTTTCGACGTCTACGCAGAAATGCTCGCGAAGGCTGTGTCTTAATCCACTTGTAAGTGGCTACAGGTATGGAGCCCGTGGATCGGCGTATGACGTATCGAACGCAAGGCAGTGAAGCTGGTTTTGACGCGTGCTTCACTTCTCTTCTGCTTCTGCTTCTGCTTCTGCCATTGCTTCTTCAACATCACCTCCACTTCCTAATCACAGGTACACTCAAGACGCTTCTTGGCCACACGAGACCCATTGACTTGGCCATCTCGCAGCACCAAGGGAGCAAGGCGAACAAGCACCATGGAGCCGCTCGTGTCGCGCCTGATGATCAAGGCCGCACCGCGCGCAAGCAGCCTCTCCAGTTCACGCACAGCACCATGGAGAACCGCGGCCACGTCGGCCACATCGTCGCAACTGCGTCTGCAACGCCTATTCGCGACGACCGACACAACCCGAATCAGAGAGCAGAAGAAGCCCTTCGACACGGCCTCGGCTCCAGACAGCCACTACTCGCAGCCGGCGGCAAATTTGTCTCAGGACGTCACATCAGAAGAGAAAGACCACTTCTCGCGTGTCGAGAAGCAGTCTAAGGAAATGCAGGCGCGGAGCCCATGGATGCATGCGGGCTCGGATGTGCCTCCGGTTGCGCGGCCGCGAAGCGCTGGGGCAATGACAAAGGGAAAGCTTTTGACCACTCCCTCGCGCATGCTGAAGCTCATACTGCCGCTGAGCACGAAAGACAACAACAAGGATCGAAAGACTGTGGAGCCGTTGGCGCTACTGGTCCATCCGCAGCAGCCATTGAGCTACCTTGAACGATTGATACAATCCGAAATACCGTTTATAGACGACAAGGATGGCAAAACTCGTCCCCCAAGTGTGCATTTCCGCGCAGAAGACAATATGGATGAGATCATTGGTCGTGAAGAGACTCCTGCGGAGAATCGCGACGCAAAGGAAGCAGCAGAAGAGCAGGCCGAAGAAGAAGACGAAGCACTGGATCAAGCAGATGAGACCATGGTAGACGGGAAACGGTCCAAAACTGGCGTCATCTCTGGCTCCAAAAAGGAAAAGATGAAGGCCGAGCGTGAAAAGGCCCAGGCTTCAGACCCAGCTCATCCCAATTTCGTACGCTGGTCTCCTTCCACCGAGATCGGCGACTTTATTCGCGACGCCGCAAGAGGAAAGGAATTCGCTGTTGATATCGAAGGCGCGCCAGAAGCCATCTATGTTGGTGTTCCGAGCTTTCGCGACCGCACTTACTATCTTCGAATGCGATTGCGGAAAATCTCAAAACGTATCTCTAACTTAGCAGACATCAAACAGGAATGCGACGACCTTGCACAGCGAGGAGCGAAGAATGTGGCCAAGCTCGGGTTCTCGGGCCTCGTAGGATGGTGGGCTGTCGTATACTATTTGACATTCCGTACCGAACTGGGCTGGGATGTTATGGAGCCCGTGACATATCTAGTCGGACTGACAGGTATCATTGGGGGTTATATGTGGTTCTTATACCACAATCGTGAAGTGAGCTACAAGAGTGCAATGCACGTCACGATGAGTCGAAGACAGGCACACTTATATCACGCTAAAGGTTTCGATCTGCCTAAGTGGGAGATGTTGGTTGAGGAAGGAAATCGACTGCGACGAGAGATCAAGATCATTGCGGAGGAGTACGACGTTGACTGGGATGAAACACAAGACGAGGGCGATGACAAGGTTCGAGAAGCCCTGAGGAAGGAACGAGAGAAGAAGAAGGAAAAGGACGGGGACCAGGACGACAAGAAGGAACAGAATGACGATGACAAATGAGGGACTGTAACGGAACCGCCATGACCAAACCAGCTGCTTATCACTGACTTAACACCTATGGGATTTGTTTGAGCATAGCGACGCGGACGCGAATGCCATGGAAAGACTGTACATATCGATGATACCCTAGACAACGCAATGGCATGACTAATACACTTAGACCTGTTGCACGAAGCAGCGACAAGGTAGGCTATCGACACTAACTCTGAAGAGCAGGACAAGTCCACTAGTCACCGCCCAAAACTATCACTAGTTACCTCCCGACGAAGACCTCGCCCGAATACAGCAGGCGGCAAGCAAGTTGACGCCCTGAATCTCGAGCGCGAATCCACCATCTGACCAAAATCGGGCAAAAGGCATTCAAAAAATACAAGTTTCCAACCCCTTCTCAACCCTGCGTCTCCAAGGACAACAAATTACCTTTCACTATGGTTTCCCTGATCGATGAATATCTTGAAGACGAAATCCCTGAATTGAATCTGGTTGCGATGATCTTGGGATCAAAATAACAAGCTGTGGTTGTAACGCCTATTGGTTTTGCTGCTAGTCCTAAGCTTGAGACGACAGAGTCCATCGACCGAAGCTGGCGAAACGATCCCTCATTGCCGACGCACAGTGGTTTGAAAAGCTGCATATATTCAAAACAGAAATGCTTAGTCATCATGGCTACCCCCAGTGGGCGTGCCTGTATACATCTATTCGAGCTTGTGTGGTCTAGTGGTATGACGTGTCCTTCACACGGACAAGGTCCTGGGTTCGATCCCCTGCGCGAGTAACTGTGGTTGTTAACCAGTTGTTAGCAACATCGCTCTTGTTTTGGTTTTGTTGGAGACTTTTTTGGGTAACCTTTTGGTTCACCTTAGGCATTTGGGGGCGTGACGCTGGTGGAGTGTTTGTTCGTAAATTGTTGGGTTCAGAGGTCCTTGTACTTACCAGGCGGCTGGGGATAGAACAAGAAAGGTACGTTGTGTCTCGGGCGTTTATGTTTTGGTATTAGACCTCATAGACAATGCATTGCTTCGTTGGGCAGTAGTAGCGGCAGTAGGCGTACCAGCAGCAGGCGTACCATGTCATCTGTAATGCTCATTCTCTTTTTTTGAGTGCATTCATCTTCGATCAACAGCCATCTGTTGCTCGACCTGTATACATTAGTACTCAAGTCTTTAGTCCTGCGTCGCACATCTCAATCATTTATGTGGTCTCGTGTCTCAGGCTCCGTATATCACCCTCGTGCATCTGCTTTGGAGTCCATACTCAAGATCCCGTCTCGCACGCTTTTGGTAGAAGCCATAGCTCTTCGGGATCGTAACACATGCTGAATTAGCATGTCTTCTACGGATATGTCTGTGCACGAGCCTCCAGCCAGAGACCAAGCCGTTGGAGTGAGTGGAGATCTTCAGTCCAACACGGCGTGGCTCGCCAAGCACAGTACGAGTGAAGTCCTTGTTGTAGCCGTTCATATAGGATATCCTGTAAACAAGTAGGCACGGAAGTTGATCTTTGCTACGGTCTCTCCATCAGTCTCGGGGCATCGTTCCATGCGGGATTAGTAGTCTCTCTCGTGGCACCTCCAAAAGTGGTAATATGGTAACTTGCGGTTGGCGCATCGATATATCCGCCTCTTTTGCTGGTGATATCGAATCAACTTTTCTTTATCATCAGAATTCGCTTTTCATGCTGAGCGCTTGGAGAAGACGTCCGCAACCATGTCAGCGGCAGTAGTAAACTACATTGGCATTGATGCCGAAAGCACGCGCTATGCTTCTGGGAGACAGGGGGCGCTGATCAAGCCGTCTGTACCTGATGTATCTCTCCTCTACTATGTTATGTGGATTCGCTGGCCTTCTTCGCCTCGCTTTCTTCCTCATACGGCACCGAGCCAGCGTAGGGCGACTAAGCGAAGCCTTCTACAGTGCAGTACGCGTGGTAGTAGTAAAGATGATGTATGCAGCATAGTAGGCAGACGTGAAGAAAGACGAAGTGGAGTTGCCCCTGAGATGCCTCGGGTCGTCGGCTCCACTCCGCTTCTGCATACCATCGCACGGCAACACCACCTTGGACGCGTGTCAACAATACCATCTCGAACATGATTTGATAAGAAGTGACACTATCGCTACGCACCATGCGGCTTGCAACTCTATCGAACAGAGATTACAATACTGATCTAGCAGGCACGCCGTAGTACACACAACTTCTTTTCCATGTTCTCATCCACTCGACCATCCATAACCCGTCTCATAAGTGTTCATTTACAAAATCGTTCCGAAGCCAAATGTGGTCTTGATGCTTCGAATGTAATACTCATCCCAGTTCCTCTTGGTCGGCTCTTCCTGTCCAATTGGCACGCCTTCCCAATCGACTCTCATGATGGTCACCCCATCAACATCGTTCTGCTCGAATTTGATCTTCAACGTACTGTAATGACCAGCAGGCCATTGTGCCAGCCGCCACTTTTGCTCCAGATATGTTGGCTTCTCCAACTTGACAAAGCTTCCCGACACGTTTCCGCCAAAGATTTCGAACTTGCCGCCTGCTTTCGCGCCCTCGAACACTTTGGGGGTACCGCGCGTGAATGCGGCAATGCGCTGTGGGTCAGTGAAAACTTCGTAAACCTGATCCGCGGTGGTTCGGAATTCTTGTTGATCGGAGAGACTTGTTGTATTTACAACTGAGCCATTGTTGTGAGATGTGTGAGTCGACGTGGCCGATGTACCAGAAGACTTCTCAACACCCGAGTTGCTATAGGTCTTAGCTGGAGTGAACTTGGCCGATGGGTTCTCGTTGGGCGCGTGCTGTACGTCTTTGCCGTGTTCTGCTATCAGAGCCGGGGCAAGCTTCTGAAAGTGCTTGCGTAGCTGTGGTGTGAGCTCCTTGCGAACAAGCTCCTTTGCCGGTTCCTTTTCGAGGGATGATGAGTAGAGCTCTACCTCGAAGACATAATCATCCTCGTCTGTATCGTGTGCAACCTCTGGTATTGTGATTGTTCCACTAACATCCTTCTTGCCGTCGCGCTCTTCCTTGGTACCGTCATCGTTCTCGTGCTCCTCCTTGATTGGAATACTGCCATGCCATTCCAGCTGTAACCGCACATCGAAGATAGTGATGACTTTGCCCTTTCGCTGAGAAACATCCACGTCTCCGTCCATGCTCAGCACCTTGCTAACCTCTGCACTGATGCCATTCTTTTCTGACTTGATCCCAACGAGCTCCTTCTCTAAATAGTCCTTAGTCCAAGCCGAGACGTCCTTGTTGACCCAATGCCAGTTGTTTGGGTTGTGGAGGACCATCGTGTCGCTATGGCGTTTGTTCGGGATTCGTAGGGCAAGCTTGGGAGGTCTGTATAGCTTCTATCAGTACGCGAGTCCAGTAAGATGATCTGGAGAGCGAGATAAGGAAGGGGAAGACTGTGGTGTTCAGAGTTGGAGATCGAGTCTCGTGCAATGCTAATCCGCAGCAAAAAGAGTACAAGTCTTTCTCGGACTGGTGCCAGCGGTGTGTCTCATCATGGAAGCTGTGTTGAAGGGAGATGTCGTCCTCTTACCTTGTGCAAGTACAATGGTGCAGATATCGCAGCTGCCGTGGAGGAACAGCAGCTTCAAAACATATCATCACAACTGCACCTGAACATTCTAGAAACCCGACTTGCCTGCCTGAGGCGGAAAAACTCATCGGCCCGAGAGATTTGAGCAGGGGTCTGCTTCCAACTTCACTTCGCAAGCCATTGCAAGCGTTGCTGCCCTGTCCAAAGCTTGGCTTCCATGATGACCAGGCTTATATGTTGATATCATCCGAAATAATGGTGCGGTTAAGTAGGCCTGAAAGACGGAATGGGGACTGCATGTGTGCTGCTTCGACGCGGTGGGAAGAGTGGACGTGCGCTACTCGTGCGGTCGATGTGATGATTGATCGTTGTTGCCATGGGGAGAGGCGAACGTGAGATGACGGGGAGGAGTGATCAGTGGAAGTGAATGGGCAGATGCAAAGGCGGTAGTGACATCTCTCCTGCGTTTGGACACACCTACACAACACCCGCAGACAATCTCTCCGTTTCGCATTTCACTCACGCCAACTCACCGTGCTCTATCTCCGTGCTCTATCTTTCCCCCTTGTACACATCAAGGCCACTGCACCGCGAACAAGATGATCGAGACTTGGGAAGACCGGGAGAGAAAGAAAGCTCTTGCCAATCAGATCCGGTCTGTTTGCCTCGCACTACAGCAGCAGGCCTCATTTCAGAAGGGTAGACCGCGATCCGAAGCCCAGGTTCTTAGTCGAATCGACATACTTCACGACCTTGAGAGCCGCCGCGACCGATTAGCAGCTCAGCACTACGGCCAGAAGGGAGAACAAGTCCTCGTAGTGGACAGACCATACCCGGCATGCAGCAAGTCGGTAGATGAACTGGACTGCTCGCTCCAGATCAAAGGTCTACTTTTGGAAACACGCCACGTCGATCAGGTACTAGTGGTCCGCCGCTTTGGTCCAGTTGCAACGTCCCCTGTTGGAGGCATGTACGGAATTGAAGATGAGACAGGCACGAGCGAGCTCCTTCTCGTAGACGCGTTCAGCTTTGCTGGGGACCAGGTCATTCCTGTTGACGCCGTCATCGCGATCAAAGAGCCCTACTGCAAGTTGGATCTTAATGTAAAGCCACGAATCAAGCTGTCGCATCCTACAGATCTCGTGATATTGGCGCCGAACCACAGCATGGTACCGCGCAGATGGCGCATGGATGAGCTTGTCGTCTCAGACAACACCATTCCACTGGGGTCATGCACCACTGACGCCAAACGCTGCTCCGAATGTCCGAACGATATGAGTTCGACAGAGGTCAACGACACGTTTAGAGCTGGTCGTGGACTTTTTGCCAAAAAGGCTTTCGAATTCGGCGACAAGATCATGACTGAGGAGGCGACGTTCTTCCTATCGCCGAACGAGGACAGCGCCTTTCGCGCGCTGAAGTATGACCTCTTCAGGAACATGATGACGGAGGACACAGGTGCGCCATACAAGGAGCTGGCAAATGCGCTCTTTCGGAACCCAGACATGGCAATGAAAGTCTTTGATCTCTACTCAGGACATATCAATAAGCCATGCAGTGGAGAGACCATGATTGATGGCAAGCCAGTCATCGACATCTTTCACGTCCACGAAATCTGGTGCAACAACGCCATCGCTTGTCCTGCCAACTCGGAGCAAAAGGCTTTTCCCAATCGCACCTCTGCAGATAGTTCGTCGGCTAGTGGTCTGTGGTGCCATACCGCCTACTGCAATCATTCTTGCCTGCCGAATGCAGAGAAAAGCGTCAAGGATGGCGTGCTCACGTTGCGAGCCGTTCGAGACATTGACGAAGGTGAAGAAATTACCATTTCCTACGGCGAGTTCACCGACGAACTTGAGAAACAACAAGCCTTGCATCGCATTTGGGGCTTCAAGTGCACGTGTCGTGTATGCGTCGCAGAGTCACACGTCTCAGCAGGTATGTATTCCCAAAAAGGAGTCTCTCAAGCCACTTACAGCTGTCCTTTACTGCATCTGCAAAACTGACCTCTCTTTCTCTCTCAGCACTGCACGCTCGCCGTCAGACACTACGTGCCAAGATCTCCGCGCCACTTCCCACAACTCTCACTGCAGAAGTCATCACGGAGGCCAAAGCGCTAGCGTCTGAGATTCAGACAACTTATCCAGACAACGCCTACGCTACCGATCTGCCTCGCATTGCCGTCGCGGAAGCCTATTCTCGGCTCTTCGCCATACACTCTAAACTTGTCAATCTCGACGCAGCGGAAGATGCCCTGTTGAGCATGCTCAGAGCGCTCGCTGTGCTCGACCTCGTTGAGTCAGAGGTCATTCCACTTGGAGGCATGCTAGACGAGGCCACAGTGGTGAACGTTCTTCTCTTAGCGGAGTTGCACAAAAAAGCGAGACAGGGTGAGGTGGCGAAGAAATTGGAAGCATTTGCAGGTAAAGTTTATTTGGTACTCAACGGCAGTATGGAAGGGTTCGAGAAGCTCGTTTTGCCGGAATTGTAGTAAGGTGTTTTGGCCGAGCGACTATTGCCTTCAATATAGATACCTTATTCTGTCTTTCTCTCATAGTAGGCTAGAATGGATAATTCGGTCCAGAATGGGTCTGCATACGTCTCCGGCTCTTCGTGCAGTGTGCCGGTCACCTTGCCATTCTCGTTGCAAAGAGTGCTCTGCAAGTACGTATGTCTGATTTATATTCGAGCTGCGAGAAGGTAGCGTGGGATCGCCAAGATTGAACCCTTGGTGTGGGCAGACTATGCGTCTCCATATCTCAGTTGTATTTCAACAACAGCAACAATAAAGTCACTCCATCTGCGGAGATTATGCTAGCGAGCCATGATGTTGTAAGCTGAAGCGAGATAGACTAGGTTCTCAGAAGAGCGAGATAGTTCCCTAGAGGATGAAGGTATGGCGAGTAATCGGTAATAGCAGGACTGACATGTCGGATTTAGGCAGAATCTCTGGCTTATGGACCGGACCCTATTGAACGAGTCCTGTCTTTGAGACAATGGAGGATGAGGTCGACAGTGTTTATCAGTAGGGCCACAAGATACCCTAGGCAGTGATTTCGTCGACCTCTGCTCCAAGCTGAATGGAGGAGCATTGCGCATGCCACATTCATGCTTTGGTTGTGGGTATGTTTGGTGTAAAGTGCGCATTGCGCAAGGGCTCCAAGCCAATTGGATATGCGGTTCTCAAGAATCTGGAGTTGAAGCTTCAATTTGCATGCCTGCTCGAGCGTCCTTGAAAACAGAGCCGTACGGCGCCTGGGCTGTGAGATTTGTTGAAGGGCCTGCCGGGAGGTGTCCTCCTTGTCTGTTCATGGAAGCACCGGTATAGTCGTGCGATGGAGCAATAAAGGTCCATGGGAGTGGATGCGGCAGACTGGAACTCATACGTGTCTGAGGCGTGCCCTCGGAAAGCCCGTGTGAGTCTCCTCTCCAGCCTGAGTCTCTGGTGCTATTCATATGCTCGCCAGTCGACAGCTGTGATGCGATTAATTTGTACTGTATGGGTTGAGAATTTTCATGACCTGACACGCACACGTCGGGTTCCTGTGTGCATGTCCCGATCATTGATCTCGTTGGAGTTGATATCGTCCGTAGCACATGATTGTTCTCGTGAATTTCATTAGCCATTGCTTCCCAGCTGTGGCCAGTACGTAGTTTCGCGAGCAGCATAGATGCATTTTGATCATCTGAAATGGTCATGGCACGAAGGATAGTGGCAGCTTGCACAACGACGTCCTCCTCCGGTCTTGGACTTCTACCACTGATAGGCGTATAGGAAGGTCCAAATGTCGAAGAGTGTGTTTCGGCGTGGAATGCGTGGGCCTCGAGCTGTGCCAGTCTATTCTGCAGTGTCTCATTTCTGCGTCGCAACGCCGCAGTACGCGATTCGCCCTCCTGGGTTTCGTACACGCATCCTTCATTCCTCTCGACGCAGTGTATACAGGCGGGGCGGCTTCCATCGCACTGTCACACTCATTAGAAGGTAGGGATTGAACCGGCGTGGCTACACCGCACATACACGAGCTTTTCTGCGCCGGCATTGTAGACATGCTACTTGCAATGGCTTCAATCGGCCAGAAGAGCTTGCCCCGTTCGATCTATCCTTCTTCTTCCTGGGCGTCTTGTCCTTCTCCATATGAGAACGCGCAAAACACACCTTTCTCGATGATTCTTAATGTCCTGGAATGAGGCCAGTCTCACAAGCGGAACAGAATGTTCCGATGTAATAAGGACGTTGTTCTAGAACATCAACGGAAGGGCTTGTCGTCAGCTTTCGGCTCCCGATCCTCATGTCGGGTGCTTTCTGGGGGATCGGGATATCACACCAGAGGCCAATGGTCGAAATGCATCAGCATCTGCACTAAACTAGTGTACCTGAATCAATATTGACATGGACAGTTCGACCGAACCAGAGTGTCGAAGGATGGTCCGGGGAGAACACCGCAACTGTCGTGTGAGTATACCAAGGTCTTGACGCCTGCCGGATACAGTTACGATATGCGTCGGTCATGGCCATGGTATGCACAAGGTATAATATCTTGCATGACGGTGCCACCCGAACGTGCTTTCACCACCCACGGGCCACCCCCGCCCACGGAAAAAGGAGTGTGGTCGAGTACAGAGCGTCTGTACGGACTTGATGTCCTATTCGGGCACAGGTTCTTCGTGTCCAGCACACTCTGCAATCGGCGTCAAGCGTTGTATATGCACTTCTTCTGGTGGGCGAAAGCGTTTGCGGTCTTGATATTCCTGCTGAAGACAGCTTCCTGATGGCGCGAATGGGTACGTGGCAGGTCCATTGCTCGTGCAGACTGGCATGTCTCAATACACAGAGGCTGAGTTGTCCGTGTTTCACATGTTGTCGAATCCATAGCAAGATCACAAAGAAAGGGTACTGAGAAGAAGGATGATTCAAGAAGGGAAGTGAGGGAATGTTGTATGAGACATCGGGGCTAGCTCCGTGTCGAGAGGCAACTCCCGCGCGGACGGGGAGAAAAGAAGATGATGCAACTAAGTGGTAGCTTGATAATGATCGCAGTTAGAACTCATCTAGGCTAAGGTACATGTAGTCTCACCGACCACGAATGCCGGGAGGCATGAGGGGACTACGGTATGTATCCTCTTGTCTGGAAACACTGCTCCTTCACTTCCAACCCTCGAGGTAAGGTTCCAAAGGATATCCCAGACTCTCCTCCTGGATCTGAAGTGCGATTAACCTCGAAAAGAACATCGCAGACCGACACTCTCCACCATCATAGTACATAGATGGGTCTAATGGGATCACTCTAGTCAGCCGGTGTCGAAAACCGAATCGAACATAAATACAGCAAGTACATGCACTTACGACCTGCAAACCTAGCATAGCCTCTCAGCTCTCCTTCCGCACCGGAGCTCCAGTAATCGTCCATCTGATCAGTCACATGGGTACCAAGAATCTGGAACGCATCGTCACGGAAATCATGGTTGAAGCCCGTTGCAAGCACGATCAGATCCGCTGCCAGAGTGGTGCCGTCTTCAAACAGAAGTCCCTCGGTATTTGGACCTTCCACAGCTTCTATTTTGACTCTGATGTCGCCTTGGATGATACGATTCGAGCCGCTGGTGTTGATATAGTGCCCGCCAAAGCGAATGTAAAGATGTGTAAACAGATCTCCATGCCGATCGAATGTGAATCCAGCGCTCTCCGGATTATCAAAAAGTTCTGGATGCTGCTGCATGTACTGTATGAATGAATCCAGCTCGGCAGCGGGCTTTCTGGTAAAGTGTCGCGAGCCTGAGCAGCACAGCAGTATTTCTCATGATGCAGTGTTCTTTGCAGTCCTGTTCCGCTCCAAGAAACAAATACGCATTACGGAGTAAGGTAAATGGAGCTCATGACAAGAGGAGCTCTGTCTTGCCAGTGATTCACCATCTCTGTTCTGTGCGCCTTGAATATTAGACCAGGCATTAATTAGATAACATATCGCGCTCTCGCAACCACGAGCTCTTTGGGTATAATTCTCCATCCCGCATCTAGTCTTTCCTAGTATCGTCCACCACAACCTCGAAAATGTCCTTGGCCATCTTCTGCACGTCCTGATCTTCCGCTTGCGCCAGCGCAGCCTTGATGCCTTCGAGTGTCTCTGGTAACACACCAGCTCGGCTCTGCGAGTACACATCGATGCCCGCAGGTGTGAAGAGCGTCTTCGCAAAGGCAGTGACGGCCCACTTGTTGCCATTGTTGTGCTCTTCTTCACCCCAGCCGAGCACCTCCCAGTGGCTGCTCGCAATCATGAGCCAGCCCTTACCTCTCCAGTCCCATTCGCCCCTGCTATTGCCGCTGCCCGACGCTTTGTCAACGCCACGGATCGAAGAGACCTTGTCGCCGTGCAGAGGTTGCGAGGTCACCAAATCATCCAGCCTGTCCGTATTCTCTTTGGCAATCTCGGGTCTAGAAGGCTCAAGAGGTGTGTATTGTATGCGCACGTTCTTCTTGCTTTTCCACATGGGTAAGGTGGAATGCGTAACGTGCCATGTTTCCGTCAGCCACGCGATGGTTGGGGTCTGGAAGCCCGCCGGTGGCTTAGCAGGCGAGAAGGTGGGCGGACGTAACGTGATGGACGCCATGACGATGATGGCGATGGTTGACTATGTATGCGTAAGGAGCGATATGAGGACTTACACTCGCAGGAGGAAGTGGTTGCTACATCGCGTTGAATGATCACGACAAACATGGAATGGAACGTTCGCAGAGGCGCGACAAGATGGTCGATCATTCCTTGGCAAAAGCTCACGATGACCTCGACTCCGCCATGATTCTCAAATCCTCCACAACACTCTGACTGATGACTCACACAACCGAGCTACCAGACACCAGAACATATATATCGGGCCTCGTGGGCGACTGGACTGGTCAGGACTGGTTTTCTATACCTAGTAACTTCTCGCGCTTATGCCAAAGAAGCAGCGTCATAACTATCTCAAACAGCTTCAAGGCGCCTCGAGTGGCAAACAATCTGTTGACCCAAATGGAAGTGGTAGCTCTCCGTCAGTCAACGAGAGACTCAGCGAGCTGAGAAGACTGGAGGGCAAGGATGCCGCGAAGAAGAAGGCTGAGCTTGTGGAGAGCTCGCAGAATCTGAAGTCAGTACATCCATCGTTGAGAGGCATATTGGGAATCGGCGAGTCTGCTCCACCAAGACCGAAACGCGCTGTGCGGACGAGAATACCGAACCGGACGCCGGGACCTGCGCCGCCCGCGAGCTGGACGAAAAATACAAGATGGACTCCTCTCATGGCCTTTCGCACTGGACTGAGGAGATTCAGAAAGGTAGGCATCGCTGACGTTGTTCGCAACAGGCCCGATAAGTTGCAGCGTTTTACTTGTATGACTGGACTAGAAGTCGATGGAAGCACCCAACCCTTGAGCCTGATGCATTTCGCCTTGAAGACGGCCGCAGAACAGTGGCATCTGTTCGACGATGAGGACCTTCCAATGCTGGCGGAACTCCCGTTGAGATTACGCCTGAAGCTCATCTACTATCTTGGATTTTATGGTCCTACCATCGATGTTGCTGCCCTTGACGCTCTGACGAGTGGTCCCGAAATACTTCGTTACCTGGATGTAGCAGGTCTCATCGGCCACGGCAGCCTTTCCATCAATAGACTTACTAAGCTCGCGAAGAAATCCCTGCCCTCGCAGACGGAATCAGAGTCCGCGGTCGACGATGATGTTGCCGACTCTTGGGACCAGGAGGAGACCTTCGAGAGTATCTTAACTACGGGCCTAACGGCCACCAGATTTGCTGGCTTGACTCATTTGAGCCTCTCGCACCCGCCCTCCAACATTTCTTGGCGAGAGCTCTTAGGTCTTGCGAAGCAGATTCCTAGTATTACTCACCTCTCGCTCGCCCATTGGCCGCGACCAACCTTGACGCCAAACTTGGCAGCTTCAACGGTATCTAGCCAGCACAGTCCAGATGTTCATGCTGGCGGCTCGCACTTCTATTCGGCTCTGGACGAAGACGTGTATGAGCCTGCAGCGATCATCCGACAACTCAGTGGTGCTCTGCTGCGGTTGCAGTGGCTTGACCTCGAAGGCTGCACTACCTGGAGTAAAGCACTGTCTTTCACGTGGTCGTCTACTGCGGTCGACGATAGCACGAATGATGCATGGTCGCAACACAACGCCTTAACTAGTATTTGGATCAGTAATTGGAAGAATGTCAATTACTTGAACATATCTCAAGGCTGGATGCCCCGATATTGGACGCTCGAGCTCCTGTCCAAACAACAAATGTCCAGCAACCGCAAAGCCATTGTGGCCAAGGTCAGCCGACAATTGAGTATGGTACAGCTTGCTCCGGACGATGATATGGAAAGCCTGAACCTGCTAGCGCAAAGCAAGGCTCGGGTATGGCTTGACCTAGAGGAGCAAGCGATGCAGGTTGAGAAGGAACTCAACGCCACAAGACGTGCTGGGCGAGTCAAGCTGATAGACGTCGATCATGGCTGGGATACAGCATGAAGTTGAAGAATCGAATGTATCAAAAATGATATCTTCACGCTCAAACCTCCGAAAGAAACGCCCAAGATTGCTATCGCACCATCCCAATCCTCCCTGACGAAAGAAATTGCAAGTCTTTACACTTCAGCTTCCAAACCTCATTTGACCGCTGTTCTGCACTTCATGGCGTCCATCAAACAAATCCCGAGCCCCAAAGTGACTTTTCACGTTGTACACTGGCGATGATACATCTGATATGCAGTCAGCTTCAGACTACGTCACAAATCAGGCTGATCCGATGACCCACTCGCAGGTACTGCTGTTCTCCTCGTCGCTGCCGTCTTTTCCTTCAACAAGGACTTGAACGCGGACATTTTCGATTGCTTCTTTTCGGTTCCTTCATCTTCAATGTCAATCTCCTTTTCCGTCACCTCGACTGAAAGTGATTGGCCTTGCATCGCCTCGCTGTAGCTTGGAAGAGAGTTGTCGCCAGAGACTTGATCGAGGCTTTCACTCTGATCGGAGGCTGATTGTTGTTGGCAGGGCGTTGTTCTTGTCTGGTTATTATTGGGCTGCAGTGCTGGGTGACTGGATAGCATATTTTGATTACGGTGGTACAGAAAGCTATCTCGGTGAAGCTTGGGTGTGAGATCCATGATGTGGGACGCCGACGGTGTTTATTATATATTCTGGCCTGAGATCGAATTCCTCGATGACCTCCCTAGGCAGCAGCGATGACTGCGTGTCTCAACTCCGGCCAGTCAACAGCTTTCCGGTGTGACTACGCACACCGAGAACTCCTTCGAGTGACATGCTGCTAGGTACTGCCGCCTACTACTTTTGGCACTTGTTGATCGACCAACCAGATCGCTTGCATACAGTCTATGCTGAACTGCTGCTCGCCGTGCTATCTGTCTCCATCATTACAAAGCGACTTGGCTACACCTTGCAGGTCTTACTGTATCGGCAGCAAGATATCAGACATGATGCGGCGGCTATGCAAGCCATAGTGCTAGCGTAGAGGAATTTACCAGACATACATGTAGTTCCACAATCCAATAGTCGGAGCTCGGAATTCGGAGTTTGTTTGGCTTGGTCGGCTGGGAGATGTGGTGTCTACCTATGCAGGCATACATCTGGCTGCGACCGCTCACTGGAGTCTCTACCATTTGACAACACGATTAGCTGCTGCGATGCTAAGACTTCTGAGAGGATGATATGACAACCGAGGTTGCCCAAACGGTGATATCTGTTAAAAGACGCTCCTCAATTGACAATACATGTAGGCTCAATCCCGGTCTCTCTCGGATGCCGGCGCCAAGCTTTCAAATGTGGAAGGCTTGACTGAATTGGACACCGCTTCAACTAACAGTAACACCGCACTTCGTCTGCTCGACCACGCCATGCCATAGAGTCGTCGTGTCTTCGTAGTTGCCTGGCCGTCTGGCGGCAGATCACCAATGTTACCCTAGCGGACCAACATCCTTCGAGCTCCCTGGCATTGCCTGTACAGCATCTGAGCGCAGCGGAGTTGGATTGGCGCTGGTAATTGCTAAATAACCCTATACTCAGCGAGCGAATAGGAGGCAGAGATATGCTCTCGTTCTCGGAGTGGCTAAGGGCAACCCAAGTTTTTGTCTAGGGGCAACCCATGTTCTGACTCATCATGTAAATAATCAGAATGTATGTAATACTACGTTATTATCGTAATCTCAAGGCAGCGCCGACTCGCCGAGAAGAGAAGTCAGAAGAGACAGGCAGGCCGCCCTCGAGAAGAGAGGCTACCGAGACAGGCTGCTACCGAGAAGAGACAGACAGGCCGCCGAGAAGAGAAGAGA
>KZ105290.1:4369-40340 GCA_000504405.2 Mycosphaerella sp. Ston1
GGCACCCGTCACCGTGCCCTCGACTCCGGCTGCCAGCTACGCACCCATGGCACCCGTCACCGTCACCTCCACCGTCACCACAGTCAAAATCCAGCATGTCACCGAGTGCAGCTCGTCGCCATTCGAGCCCATCAAGAGCACGCCAGCGTCATACGTCGTTCCACATCCCTCTACCAGCAAAGGCTACATGACCCCACCTCACCCAGTCTACACGTCGATGCCTTCCAAGAGCGCTCCACCTTCGAATGTCGTGTCAACCAGCAGCGGATCCACCACGCCTCACGCAGTCTATCCCACCGGCCACTACTCAGCATCAAGCACAGCCGAGCACTCTTCCATCAAGAGTGCGTACACTCCGTCGTACTCCAAGCCAGCCACCTCTTCCATCAAGAGCGCGTACACTCCGTCGTACTCCAAGCCAGCCACCTCTTCCATCAAGAGCGCGTACACTCCATCGTACTCCAAGCCAGCCGCCGATACGACTCCATCCGAGTCTTATGCTGTTCCAACACCGTCCGAGACGGTCACATACCTGGGGGATGCTTCTGATTACTCCATTGGCGCTGGAGCTGTCATGCTGGCGGCCATTGGCGCGATGTTGTGAGCGATGTCAACAAGGACAACGGAGTTGTCTTTTACACGATGATACATATGTAGTTTTGGAATGAATCGAATGCGTTGATTAGACTTGCATGTCCTTGCCACTTTATTTATTCCTGTCTTTCGTAAATGATGCTCGCCGTAGTCGTTGTGCACTGGTTCCAAACATTACATGTACCTACTTCCCTAGTAGTCTCAGCCGGCTTCATGCCCGGGCGGACTTGACCTGCTTCTACACGTGTCAAGACTCCATGGTGGCTGCCTGCGCCTCACGCATGTTGAGAAAGCTTCATGACGGGTGTCTATCTGCACCTGCACTGGTCGGTTGAGGTGGTGTGTGCTGTGGGTGGGCTGTGGGAGCAGTCCTGTGAAGTCGAAGGACAACGCACTGACCACGTCGGCAAACAATGAGCTCACACTCACAGCAGCCAGCTGCCAGCTTTCCTTTGACAGACATGTGAAGAGCACACAGCTGTCTGGCGGCCTCCACTGCACTGGTTCCATTCTATTGATCTTCTACCGCACCACCTCAGCGCTGACCTCTTCACTGATGGTCACGATCATGGAACATCCCGCTATCCTATTGCTATAGCGACAATCCAACACATGCTCACACAATAGCGGACGAACAGCCAGACGAACAGACGAACAGACGGACGAACTAACGCGAGTCAGACCACTTCACCAACGAACCACCACCACCGACTGAAGCACAGTGGTAGAGGACAGCACTCACAATGCGCCTCGCCTACTACGCCGGCGCCAGCACACTCGCTGCTGGCGCCTGCCTGCTCAAGGCCTTCTCGCAACGACCCAACTTCTACTCGGCCACCGTCTACCTCTCGCAGTCCAACGCCTGCCTGCTGATCCTCACCAACTTGCTGCTCCTCTGCAGCATGACCTTCCTGTATCTCCTCCAGCGCCTCCTCTATGGACCTTTGCGACCCATCGAAATCGAGCAACTCAGCGAGAAGGCCTGGTATGCCGTCCTCGACACCCTGCTCGCGATGCCGAGCTTCCGCGAAGACGTGGGCGGCAAACTATTGGGCATGTTTGTGCTGCTGCTAGCCGGCAAGGTGTGGGGCTGGATTGGAGAGGGCAGAGTGGATGTGCTGGAGCAGGGACAAATGATGGGCAACGGAGCCAACCAGAAGCTGTTTCATGCAAGGTTAGCGACAAGTCTGCTCCTTTCGGTGGCATTTGCCGTGAGCATGTTCGTGTACTGCGTGGACATCGTCATTGAGAATCCCCGGCCTGGCATGATGGTGATCTTCACGTTCGAGTTTGCCATCTTGTGCGTTTTCAGCGCGTTCACGCTCGTGCGATATGGATTGGCAGTGTGGGACATTCGAGTTGTGGAGCAGCAGACTGCCGCAGCGATTGAGCAGAGAAAAGAGGAAATTAAAACGGAGCGGGAGGCCGCGATTTCCCTGGCACGACAAGAGGAAAGAGAGGTGCCGACTTTTGACGAGCCAATCGAGGTGGACGAGAATGAGGTCGATGTACCTGGATGGGAAGACAAGAGAAGGGCATTGTTCGTGGTCGAAGTTGTGACGGACTTCATCAAGTTGCTGATATACATCTTCTTCTTCACCGTCAGCGTCACGTTCAATGGGCTGCCGATGCACATCATGAGGGATGTCTATATGACTTTTGCCAGCTTCAGCAAGAGAGTCAGCGACTACATGGCGTACAGAAAAGCGACGAGCGACATGAACACGAGATACCCGGACGCTACGACGGAAGAAATCAGAGGCGACTCATGTATCGTCTGCAGAGAAGAGATGCTTGCTTGGTCGGATGGTGAGCCACAAGCCGCTGCTGCACCACCGCCGGCGGCTGATGGACAAGCTGCTCCGGCGCCAGCCCCAGCTCTTCCAACTGCAAGGAGACGAGACGAAGGACTGCGCGCTAAGAAACTTCCATGTGGACATATCCTGCATCTGCGCTGTCTGAAGGCCTGGCTGGAGAGGCAACAGGTGTGCCCGACATGTCGGAGACCGGTAGTTACAGGGAACGCAGCAGATGCACCACCTGCAGCTGGAGGTAACGCCGCTGCTCCTGGTGAAAACGGCCAACCCGGGCAAGCGCAACCACCTAGGCCGCGAGGTCGGATCTTTGGATTTGGTCCATTCCGCATCGGAATGGTAAATGCTCCCAGAGGCCAGCTGCAGAACGTCCTCAACCAGATCAGAAACGGTGATGCACAGGGTGCCCAGCAAGCAATAGATGCAGCAGGAAACGCGGCGGTGGTCGGAGGTGCTGCTCAGCAACCGAACACCGCAGCCCCAGCCCGTACACGCGGAGGACTACGAATGAGTGTACCGACCGAAGCGTACCTCCTCCAGCTCGAGCGGAGAATTATGCAAGATGCTCATACTCTGGGAATTGACCAACAACAACTCGCCACTCTGAGGATGATGGAGGCTGAATTCGTGAGACTACAAAGCCAGCGTTTGCGGCACCAAGTTGCTACCAACCAGAGATATCCCATGCCTGGTTTTGCGCCTCAGCATCAGCAACTGCCTGCCCTGTCGCAGCCTCCCCAGGAGCTACACGGGGATCGTAATCAACAAATGGGCAGTGGACATGAGCATCTGCCGCCAGGTATGATTCTGCCGGAAGGATGGACTGTCATGCCACTACAGCTTGTGGGGAGACCAGTCCAACATGGAGTGAGATTGCCAGATCCGGCACCGAGTTCAGCTGTACAAGTGAGCCCTGAAGGCCAGGAGCCTGTAACGGGTGGACTTGCTACTAGCGGGACAGATGCCGCAGCGTCTGCCACCACAAATATCTCGCAGGAGCCCAGCGTAGACTCGAGGGGGCCGACGGACGAGAGTGGATCGCCGCTCTTTAGACCGACGGCCACACAGCCCAGCTCCGAGCGGACCGCTTTCCCGGAGGGACTGTCGGAGGCTGGACCCAGCACGGATCAGGCCGAACAGCTAGGAAGCTCAGCTTCTCAGCAAACCATCGCTACAGCGCTGCGTGATGCAGAGGCGCGAGGCGAGGCTGCTGGGCGTAGGTTGGCGGAGGCTTTTGGTGGCTCCGACGATGCGGATTTGAGCATGCGGACACAAGAAGCGACATCGTCTCCAGATGTTGCAACGCAACCACAGACCATATCGCCATGGACTAATGCTGGATGGAGCTTTGAGTCGAATCCACAGAATATCTCGCAGCCTACGGAAGAGACGACTTCCTTGGCCAATGGTCGCTTGATCGTCCCCGAAGGTCGTACTTCTGAGACCTCACAACCTGGCAGTTCCAGTGGTAAAGGAAAGGGCAAGGCTGTCGAGGTGGAAGATGTAGCGGACCCAGACGCTTGACTGTGAAAGCGAGCATGTATATTTACTGAGCACTCACTACTGTATAGAAGCATGGGAGCGCACAGGCGTTACGGAGCGGTTAGAATGGAGGAATGAAGAGATACCAGCACGCAAGCATGCATGCATGAATGAAGAACCGTCAATTTTGAGTCAGCCATATTGCCGGCTCACTCAGTAGCACTGCAAGCGGAAATCATTGGTGACGTTGACATCGATTCAGCTCGATACAGCATCTGATACCCAGTGAACCTGAAAGGAAAGGCTCGACCTATTCTGCGCGCATTTCGCAGCAAATCGTATTCGATGGAAGTCGACTTCTCCCAAATCATCACATCCCTGCATCGGCTACCAGAAAATGCTATTGACCTGCTGGAGACAAAAAGACGCCGTACGCCTCGCAAGTCCACACTCCAACCGATGATGAAGATTGAACTTGTTTGCGACTATCCATGGATGACTGACTCATCGATCACTCCAGAATCCCCTGTCAAGCGCGCGAGACTGCATGGTTTAGTTGACCTCTTCCGAGATTCTGTGTGAGCGATTGTAGTGATATCCTGAATGTTTAGTCAGCGTCTAATATACAGGTATTCGATTGCATGTCAGTGATGAAGTGATCATCGAGAACATCGGGATCAGGATCAATTCTTGGAGCTATATGCACTTCCCCTATCCAGTATCTCCTAGAACATTAGGATTAACGCTGCCCAGGCTTGGTTCTATCTACATGTAGGTCCATGTACTAGTACTGTACTACTTCTGCACTTCATCACACTCCGTCATATCAATAATTTGACTTCTACACTACTTTGAAGCGGGGTCGAGCTGCAAAGCGGGTAATTACAGTTTTGTCGAAAAGAACTACTGCGAGTCACGATAGGAGGAGGGTAGAAGAAGGTGCCGCGGCGTATACATAAAGGGCTAGCAAAGGCCAGCCCGAGATGGAGCAATTTTTGCATCTTTTGATCTCGTCCTATTCTAGAGTCAGTGAAAGATTGGGTATTTCAAGAACGTTGTTCTAGAGAAGAAGAAGAAGAAGAAGAAGAAAGAAAGAAGACGCACACCTACACACAAGATGTCGAACAATCGAAAGGATTTCTCCAGCGCTGCCGACGAGGTCAAGGCGAAGTCGAAGCAGGGCAAGGATACGCTCATTGGCAAGCTACGAAATGATGGCGTGTAAGTGAAGATAAGCAAGCAAGCAAGCAAGCAAGCAAGCAATATGGGGAACTTTCAAGACTCCCAAGAAAGAACAGCAAGACAGAAAGAAATTCCAAGTTTTGCTTCCATCCACACATTGCCACCCAAAACAAGAAACAAACACTAAAGAGATCCCCCTCTCTCTCCTTCTCTCCACAGTGAAAACCCCGCCGGCCTCGCTCTCGTAGGCTTCAGCGGCCTCTTCCTCGCCGCCATCCCCCTCACCACCTGGATCACGCAACCCAACAGCATCATCGAAAAAGCCGTAAACTCCCTCATTTCCACCATCGCCTCCCTCTCCTCCTTTTCCTCCTCCCCAACCACCACCATCATCGGACCCAACAACAAAATCGCCGCTCTAGCCACATTCTACATCACATTCACCTACGCCCTCTCCGGCGCAGCGAGCGCCGCAGGCGTTGACGCGGGGAATGTGGGCGGGAGGGATAACTTGCATCCGAGAGCGCAGACGGCGGGGTTGAAGGGTTTGCCGCTGAGATTGCATTCGGCGCATTATCATTTGATGGAGATGTTTCCTGGGTGGGCGGTCACGGCGGCGTTGGCGCAGGTCATGGCGCCCGGGGATCAGGGGTTGGTGAATTTGTTGGGGTTGCATGTTGTTGCGAAGTGTTTTGTGTGAGTTTTTTTTTTATTTTTCTTTCTTTTTTTGCTTTTTTTTTTGTTTTGCGAGAGGGGGGGGGCTTTTTGTTTTTGGGGAGTTGTGGATTGGATTGGAAGCTGACGTTTGTTAGGCATTATCCGGCTTATCTTCTCAATATGGGAACTCCGCGAACGCTGGCTCATGTTATTGCCACTGCTAGTGTTATCAATGTGGCTCTTCGACTCGCGAAGAGGCCGCTGATGTAGGCAGTAGGCAGAGATGAAGGAAGGAGAATGCTGGAGACAAGATATTGAAATGACAGAATGGAGTTATGAGACAGGCGACTTGTTCTTTTGTATATACATGTTACGATGTGATACGTATCCAATACCTAATGATGGTGCTATAGGAGTATTCAAGTACAGTCTCGACTAGTTTCATAAGCATAGCAGTAGGATGCGGGACTCCTTGACAGATATGGCTCTCTTACCATCCCTAGACACAATCCGCTAGATGTACACTTCGCACGCCACGCTCTCCTCCGCTTACAACTCATCCTTAGCCGCCTGAGCCTTCTTTCCCACCTCAAAGTTGTCCCTACACTCGAAACTCGACAAGTTGTTCTCATCCCCTCCCACATAAGCAGCAACCTTGGGCCAAGGACACAGAATCCTCGCAAAAGGCTTGAACGTACTCCTGTCCTGTCCCGGCCACGGCACATTCCTCCCCACCAGCTCCTCCACTGGCTCACCCTTCTCCACCCACCTGACCAAGTCCTGGAAACCAGTCAGAGGATATGCTCCGGGACCTCCAATGCAATGTGCCACTCCTGGCGCTTCGAAGTGGCGATAGAAATCATTCACACTGGGACCCACGATCGCCTCGACGCGATCGTGATAGCTGGAGGTGCCATTGGGAGGAATCGCCTGGTCGTGCAGACCATGCCATGAGAGGAGTTTCCCTCCGGCTTTCTTGAAACGTCGGAGATCGGGGAATGCAGAGTCGATGGCGGAAGTGTATTCTTGGTAGCTCTTGACGAGGAGCTCGTGGAATTGTTCTTCGTCGATCGTGTTGAGATCGTAATCCGGGTCTTTGAGAAGCCAGGTTCGAATCCAGTCGGAAGAGATTGGGAAAGGTCGAGACTTGCAATCGGTGGAATCTTCGTTGCAGGTCGTTGTGGCCAGTCCACCAAACTCGGGATCCAGTCCGGGGAGAGATGCGTCGGGTGCAAGGCCGAACCAGATTGGTTTTCCGCTGTCAGGATCTATGGGACCAGACCATGTGGCTGATGCGATCTTGGCAGCTTCTGTTGTGATCTTGCGTTCGGAACCTGCGCAATCGTATGTCTGTCCGACGATAGTCTGGGGATCGAAGTTACATTGGCCCGGTGCAGAAATGATGCCGTCTTTCACGCCGTCCAATTCGTCGCAAGCTTCAATTGCCGCGGCGGTGATGGCGTTGAGCTCGCAGGCAGGCGGGTAGTAGTTGAGTGTCTTCATCACGACATGTGGGTAGAACTCTGTCACCAGAAACGTCACCCAGTTGAATGATGGTGCCACAGAGTATATGCCCTGGTAGAGAGATGGGTAGCGTTGAGCCAGCACCATGCCTTGACGACCACCTAAGAAGTAGGAGTAAGCTATCAGTACATCTTGTTCGAACACATGGAAAAGTGCGCGACTTACCAGTACTGCATCCACTCCAGTACGAATACTGAATCTTCTTGCCATAATAACTTTCCGTGACATGCTTGGCAATCAGAGTGAGCTCTTCAAGAGACCGATGACCCAACATATTCAGCAGATGGTGGTCTACATTGTGCGGACTCTTGCTCGCCCACCAAGACGACTCCAGTGCAGTATGAAACGTGCTACCATACCAGCTATGACCAGCATCACCATTGGCTGCCGCATAGCCCATAGACACAGCTGGTGCAAGTGCACCATCGACACCTGCAGACTGCGGGGGGACAATTTGATCAGTTCACACAAAATCTTCTTTCTCCTTCATGACATGACCAAAATAAAAAACACGATACACGAGAGAAACTCACATATCCACTTCCTCCCTGCCCAAAAAACCTTCCATTCCATTCCTTTTCCGTAAGTGGCAGCCAGACATTAACACGAACACGATCATCATGACCTTTCCCAATCCAAAAAAAGTCAGTCTTTCAATACAGCTAAGCCGAAACAAAAGAAAATCTCACCAGGATGTGTATAAATCACCGTAACATTACAAAACGTCAACGGTCCGGACTGCGCCACGACCAAAGGCATCGCTCTGGGCATGGGACTGGGTTCTTCACTCCAATCTGTCAACGCGTCTGCCAGGACTTCGAGAATTTGGACTCCGCGCAGAGTGGGGGCGTTGGCGGCATCTTGGAGGGCTTCGGCGGAGCAGGGGAGGGTTGCTGCTGCTGAAGATTTGGGAGCGAGGGCGAGGAGTAATGAAGTTGTTGTGAGGGTGAGGAGAGGGAACATCCTCGTTGGGTTATGTGGTTGTTGTTGTTAATGACCACTGGTCGATATCACTGGAGAAGAGTGAGGATGTTTTGAGAGGGGGGGTTTTTTTCGTCTCAGGAGATGTGGAACTTGGGAAGACTCGACTGATGATGATGAGAAGCTGGAGCTTGCAGGAGGAGCAGTGTATAAGCAGAAGTTGGATACATACATGTAGCTCTGGTTTGGACAGGGGTTATGGCAACGAGTCGGGAGTCGAAAGGTCAACGAGCTGTCTGGCCCGGCTAAAGAATTAGCATGATGACTAGCAGGCCTCTTCTTCGCCATCAAATCATCATCAATCAATGGGACCAATTGACTGCGGGCCGATACACTAGACGTGGTTGCGGCAGACCAGCCAGGCGTACAACGAGGCTACACTTGTTTGTCTCACACGGCGAGTGAGGCCACCTTCTGCTACCGTATGTACATCAAGGTATGTATGTACATGTACTTTCTGCTCCCGTGGTTGTAAGTTGTGACAGTCTGGCCAGGGCTTGGCATATCCAAGGTTGAGCCTGTTGTGAAAGTGACGAAAAGTGCGGAGACCCATACCTGTACATGTACATGTAGTTGCATAGAATACATCATCATACAGGACCTGATGTATGTAGGTAGACTGCACGTGACTGTCTTTGTCGTCGGAACAGCTTCGGATAGAACCAGGTCAAGGATGAACTGACTCCACAATTCGGGAGCCGAGCCGACTCTATGAGTTGCCACATCTCCACCACATACGCACCTGTGACAGACGCATCATCACTCGCGCGGTACAGCTTAACTGTCATTAATAACAATTAATCATCATCATCGTCGTGCCGGCATACCCTCAATTGTTATTGCACTCGGCCTCGAGAGCAGCAACATTCGTGGACTGCGCCGCCACGCCCACGCCGAACTCCCGCACGTCCGAACTTCCGAGCTCCGTGTATGGTTGCCAGTCGTGAGCCGCCAGACCATTGACCGGGTCGCTGGCAAACGCGACCCAAGCGTCCTGCATGGCATAGCTCGTTGCCTCCTCAAGCTCAGTGCTCGGCCCTCTGTAGTTGGGGTGTGTGCCGAACAGCATGGGCAGTTCGGACGAGTGATATGCGCCCATCCATGGCCGGGGGGAGATGTTGGTGAAGTTGCCGCCGTATTGGTAGCGGTACGTCAACAGGCCCGTCTGTTGTCGGTTCTTGATCGTCTTCGTACCGGGACATACAAAGAGGGACAGGAGGGCCTGATGTGCCGCTGCTGGATCGGGCCCGTCGACGCTGTATGTTGCAAGAGCGGTACCTTCATCAGTGTTGATTCCCAAGATAGCAGGCTGAAGACTCAGGTTAGCGTAGCCTTCAACTACATACATATAGGTACGAGGGTGATGCAGTGCTTACAATCTTGGCCTGTTTGTTAGCCAATGCTCGTGCCGTATAATCCGAGAAGACCACTTTCTCATCTGGAGAGGGCACGAATGATATTCCTGGCGAACCCGAGTAGTGGCCCACGAAATCCTCAATCGTCTGGAAGTCGATCGTGCGCATGCAAGCTAACTGCTGTTCGGGCTGGTCCGCGAGACCTGGACAGCCAACTTGGCTTGCGACATAGCTGAAATTCGAGCCGCCACTGTCTGCTACCGATGCAGTCAGAATGAGAGAAGCGACACCAGAGTCCATGATGGCACCGGTTATAATAGGATCGTCCGGGTATGCGAAGCTGTACATATCGACACTTGCTGCGCCTGCCGACTGACCCCACAAGGTGATTCGATTGGGATCTCCCTGGAACTGGGCGATGTTTGCCTTGAGCCATTCGACAGCCAGACGCTGGTCAAGTAGTCCAACATTCTGATGTTCGAGCCCTTGCGCCGAGGGAAATCCAAAGATGTTGACTCGGTAGTTCAGCGAAACTACAATGTGATTGGGAGTCCTGTTGATCCACTGCGTCGGGATCTGGTAGGGCACGTCGATCCCACCCACTGCAAAGGCACCGCCGTAGATGTACACAAGCACAGGGAGTCCAGCATCCTTCTGTCCCTCGGTCGCGAGGGCGACGTTCTCTAGTGTCGGCGTCCATACACTGAGGAAGAGGCAATCCTCTGAAGTCGCGCCAGTCTGGTTGAGACCTTGAAGATTGAACTCGAGGACATCCCAATGGTATACGGATGCTCCAGTGCTGTAGGATTGAGGACAGCTCGGCGGGAGCTCGGTAGCAGTGATGTGCTGCTGCTCCTGCGAGATGGGCTCTGGCGCTGCCCACCTCAAATCACCCAACGGAGGCTTGGCGAACGGTATCCCCAAGAACTGTCGAACGTTGGGCAGATTGGGATCCAACGTGCCATGAACCACTCCAGACGTCGTCGATACTACCAGTTCATCGTCATTAAGTCCAGTGCATTGCGTACTGACTGCAGTCATCAGTAGAGCACACACCCTTGCTAGAATGTGCATTTTGATAAAGGACATGTGATTTTCGCAGGATATATATATAATTCTAGCAGATGCGCAAAGTGAAGTGAAGTTGAAGAATAAAAGAGATGTCAAAGCTGGCTGGGTCGGTCCTTTCTACCTTACAGGCTTACCTCAAGTTATATTATATAGAAACTCAACTTTTGAGCCCCCCCAATCCCATGGAGAGTCTATCAGCCGGCTAACAAATGTCAACTTCAGGATTTATCCGGCTGCACACTAATAGAACTACTTGATGACGGCAGTGGTTTCGGTAGGAGTACATGTACACTCGAGGCTCGGACAGACAGTTCCTATTATCATCATCATCATCATCATCACATCCGGGCCAGACGGCGCCATAGTACACCTGCAATATACGCCAGGCCTAAAACAGCGTCGGAAGAAACGAAATGTGGCGCAATCGACTAGGCGACTACGTGTTCAGTTGTAACTGCCCCCTCCGTTTCATCGGTAACGAGATCAACGTTGCGGAGACTTTCAGTTTCGGTACATCGAAGTAGAATAAGCACCGAAAGAATGAGTGTAACCGTGTGTGGCTGTGCATGTAGCCTGCTGCCTGTATGATGAATGTCGAAAGTCAGGTTATGTGTAGAGGCTTGCATGGGATATCCTTGATCGTAATGAAACTGACGATGAGAGGGTGACGATAGTGATGAGGATGTTGTTGTTGGTACGTACATGTACTATATCTATAGTTGTTGGTTGTTGATTGTAGTTCTACAGCCTGGACCTGCTTGGCGTACTATTCTACTTGCTATAGATTATAAACAACTCTCTCGCCCTTACCCGACATTCTAGACTCTCAGCAGCTCGCTTCCTGCAGTTGTGACAAAGGTTCAAAAGTGTCACACTAAGTTGTTGTTGATTGTTCAAATACCAACGGTACCGTCTCCCCAGACCCGTGTGGGCTTCCCCGTTCCCCGCACTTCTTCTCCTTCTTTTCCTTGCTCGGGAATCCCGACATCTGTAATCAAACATTTTATCCGCTCCCTGCAACACATTCTACCGGATAATGAAGAGGCTCAGAGGACGCCGCTGTGATTGGATCTGTCGGCCGTGGCTGCGACTTCAGGGTCCACGGACATCCATAGCAAGGACAGGGGTCGTATCAGAATCTTGCATCAAAAACATAATAAGTACCTAAGGTACCTAGGTATAAAAAACCCCCGCAGGCTCAATTCTCATCGCTTCACTTTTAGGTACCTTACTCTCGGAAGCTCTTATTATTACAGAAAAGACCAGTCCATCCGGACTGTACTGTCTGCACCATTCTGACTCCAGCTTGTGGCCGAGAAACAAACAAAAAAGACTTCCACCATCTCTGCCCACTGCTCATCACAGACATAGTCGCTGTGCCCTCTTAACGTGCAGTCTCCCCACTGCTCATCACAGACATAGTCGCGATGTCCTCTCTTAACGTGCAGCCTTATCCTTCGCGTCTTCTGCAGTACGAGCAGCCTTATCCTTCGCATCCTCTGCAGTGCGAGCAGCCTGCTCCTTCACATCCTCCGCTTTTCTCTGAGCCTCCTTGGCGCCCTCTGCAGCCGACTCTTTGGCGCGACCGGTGAGTTGTTCTGTTGTTGCGCAAAGGATTTTTTGTCAGTCCTCGATTGAAGGAAGGGCATGAAGAGAGGTAGACAAGAGAGAGAGAGAAAGAGAGAGAGAGAGAGAGAGAGAGTAGAAAGGTTCACGTACCGCCCTTTTCGATTCCGGCGACGATCTTCTGAGAGACGTTCTTGTCGACCTCCTTCAGCGTTTCTTTGGCTGCTTGGACTGGGCCTTTGTTCTGGACGCGTACAGAGGTGCTGAAGAGGCGGACATTGCGTGCGAGTTGTTGGCGGAACATGTTGATGACGGCGGGATGGAAGTGGGTGAGTGGGTGAATGTGTCGATGGCTTGGTATGAGAGGCCTGTCGATGTTATCAGGTTTGAACTGTGGAAGTGCACCTGCAGGCTGAAGAGGTGTCCACCTTCTCCTACGTCACATCGACGTGAAGGCGTGGTAGGGATTTCCTCTTGTGGAGCGTGCTACAAACTCATCCTTCACGCGGAAAAGCTTCTTGTCACCACATCTCTAGCGGGTAGAACTATGGTATCCCGAACCACCCAACCAACCTCATGACATATTCCCTCGCCTCGCCTCGCCTCGCTTCGCCTCTCTCAAACACCCAACAATACCCGCATCCGCACCACATGGTCCACTTTAATAATACAACGCCTTCTGCCACCAAGTACACCTCTCATTCGCCGCCTCATCCTCCGCCTGCACAATACTCGTAGCATTCAAAACCTGCACCGTAGCATTCTCGCCATACATGGGAAAGAACGGCGTCCCAATTTCACTCGGAACCCCAAATTCCGCAAAATGCGTAATATACTCTTGCAACGCAATTGCAATTTCCGGATTCTTCACCTGTTGGTTCGCGCCGCCATCGTTGTAGTACGTATAGGGCAAATCGGTAGAGTGGATGGCGGGCGGGACGTCGAAGAGGTACGCGTGACTTTGGTTCTGGAAAGCTTTGTTGAGGTAGAATGTGTTGCAGACGAAAGCGGCATCGGCCACAGTTTGGGATGCGCGGGCGAGTTGGTCTGGAAAGGTCGTGCTGGGATACAAGGTGTTCACGAGGTAGTTCTTGTACAAGGGGAAAGTAGAGATTGTGGGGAGGAGGCTGTCAATGTAAGTTTCGTAGTCGATGTCATTGGAAATGTAAGGTGATGTGAACAGAAGTCCTTCGCGGGAGTTGTGACCGACGAGAAGGTTCACGTCCTTGGTAAATTGTCCTTTCGCGAGGAGTTGACCGGGGAGTTGAGGGACGAAGACTCCATCTACAGCTGGACCATAAGTGAATTGACCATAGCTTGAGAGGCTAATCTGCATGAGATTTGCAGCTTGGAGAGCCTCGTAGGGCAGAGCCCGGGCCTCGGCGATCGAAGAAGCGCCAGCTAGTCCTAAGAAGGCGTTGTATGTGCTGTCTTGCAATACAGTCGACACGATGGGGTACCAGCCTGGAGACTGTATAACTGCTTGTTGGAAAGGCACGGGCTTCGAACCGCCAAAGGCCGTGATGTGATGCATGATGGAGGCACCTCCTGCGGATTGGCCAAACACTGTCACACGAGACGAATCACCACTATATACCAATGCGTCAGCTGTAGCCTTCCCGCTTGGAGAAGTATTTCATTCCAACTAACCCAAACTTGTAAATATGAGTCTTGACCCATTCTAGCGCCAGCTGCTGGTCATACAGTCCCGCATTTGCTGTGCCGTCCTCTTGAAGTGTTGGACCTGCCAGCCATCCAAAAGCTCCAAGTCGATAGTTCAGTGCAACATAGATAATGCCATTGTTGTGGTTGTTTTGACTTCTGGCTAGGATGCCTGCAGGATTTCCAAATTCTCGCTTCGATCCTACTATGTAACCGCCTCCACTGATCCACACAAGAACTGGAGCACCCTGGAAGCTAGAATTGCTAGCTTGATCGAAAATGTTCTTCGGTACATGAACGTCAAGGAATAGGCAGTCCTCAGTCGTCCTTGGATCTTCTACTGGAAGGCTGCTGCTACTACTGCTGTTTGTGCTAAAGTCCGCTGACGTAAAGTTTTTCTTTCCTTCCAGATATTGAGCTGCGAAGGGCTGCGCTGTTGCAAACCAGGCTGGGTTTGCTTGTGGGCAAATTCGGTCCACCTCTCCGGTCTCAACTATCGTTCGATTCGTATTGGGAGGCAAAGGCGCCCGGAACCTGAGATCACCAATTGGAGGCTGAGCATACCTCACGTTACTGAAATTGTAATACTTGCCGGTATCATTGAAGACTGTAGCTCTTTGCACGACGTAGCCCAAATCGACGGTTGGCAGAAGGACTGACTTCGTGTCTCGGACAACCGAATCGCTTGCAGGTCTTGCATGAACATGTCCGGTCAATATCAGTGATGCGCTCAGCACCGAGGTTCCTATCAAGGACAGCATGGACGTCTTGACAGCTCGGGGAGGGGGCATGCGCAGTCAGAACCAGGCAGCGAAATCAAGACATATATGACTTCTCGTATAGCAGCGAGAGCACGCAAGACTTTCGCTAATCGTGTCCAGGGTGTATGATGCCGGCAATCAGTCCAGTGTATAGCACTTGTTCGGCACATGCAGTGGGCGGAATCCGGTACGTGCGTGCCATTCCTTTCGGTCTCCGGCTGCAGGGCGCCAGTATACATGTACCTCAAGCGCATGAATTCCTGCCAGTGAATCAGTAGCGTCTTACTCGAACACGCTGACGGATTGCTGCTCTGACAAATCAGAGCGCCTGAAATGCGGTTGAGCACGAATGGTTCTTGCCAAGATACTGATGACCAGGGTATAGCAGAGCAAAGTGATAGGTATGCATGGCGCGCATTCTGCGATGCTTGCAGACTATAAGCAGTCGGGCGAGTGAGTATACTTCGTACCATCGATGCAGTGACAAAGGTCAAATGTTGCACTCTCACATGAGTTGTAATCTGCAAGCACGTAGATTAATGTAGTCTTGAATTCGATATCAGGTATGCGGTATTTCAACGAAATGATTTCTTTCCCTAGCCAAGTGTCGCATTGCTCATGCCTCGCCCTGTTGGCCATCGTGGTCGTGGTCGGCAATTGTGTGTCATTACATGACATAAAGTAGATTGGTATCTAGTTAAAGGTCAGCATTGTTCAGCTGTCGAAGCTGTAATAGTGAACAGACCAAGAGGATGACTGCAGCTGAGTTGCGGCTTTTGCGAGTACCTCGCCTCGAGCTCATCACGAATGCTGTTGAGCAGCTGGACATAGCTCTGCTGTGGGTTCTTCTTGAGGGCCGTGACGAACGCCCACGACATGGCCCCTGTAGCTTGGCCCGCGATGTTTGCATCTTGCCTGTGATTTGCATGCATTAGCCGGGTGTTGTAGCCTGACGGGAATTGTCAACGTACGATGTCTGGCTGTCCTTGCTTCCGCTCCACATGATAACGTCTGCTGGACTAGTCTTGGTGCGAAGATTCTTTTGTCTTGTATCTCCGCCAGTCGTAGCTTTCTTGAAAAGCCCTGTCGCCGTGGACAGCATACCGCCAATGTCGCCTTTTGCATATGATCCCACCATGCCCAACAGACCTTGTCCAGCTTCTTTGGCCAAGTTGGGCTCTTTGAGTACACCTTGCGTCGAGTAGATGTAGGGAAGGTCCAGTGCAGAGCCGGAGTGGCACGAGTCGAAAATGGCAGTCAACCGCACACCCGGTTGAAGGGGGGTTACCCTGCTATCGTCAGCAGTTATCTCCACATACAGCTCTAGGAACTCACATTATACGATGCATCTCGTCGTCAACGATGTGGCCTGCTTGTCTGAAGTCAACTGGGTATATCACCTCGTCGTATCCGTCTTCTTCATCGCCATCCAAATCCTTAGTTTGGCCTCCGTGACCGGAATAGTGGAAGAACAGCGAGTCGTTCGGCCTGGCGTCCTTAACTAGCCAATGCATAGCTCGCAGGATGTTCTGTTTCGTAGGCTGACTCATAGGGTTCTGTTGGTCGTCCGTCAAAATCACCATGTCCTCTCTCTTATAACCGAAGTGGCTGTTCAGATATCCCGACATGTTCTTAACATCATTGATACATCCTCGCAGCTGTCCGCGCTGTCCAAAGTAGTTGATGCCCACGAGCAGTGCTTTGCGTCGTCCCGTGCAGTTTGAGTACTGAAACGTCATATTTCCCGGTGCGCCGTGTCCGAATTGCTGTTGCTGCTGTGGAGGCGGTGGCTGGGCCAGTCAGCATCTATATCTCTCAGTTGCTCTGCCGTTTCTCTACGACTTACGGGTCTGCCATAGTTTCCGGGCGGCGGCTGACCATACGGAGCGGGAGGAGGGCCTTGCTGGTAGTTTTGCGGTGGGGGCGGGCCTTGCTGGTAGCCATACTGAGGTGGTTGAGGCGACGGAGGAGGATACTGCTGCGGCGGTGGGTATTGTTGCGGCGGGGGATAGCCATTGTTGCCATAGCCGCCGCCGTATTGGGGCGGCGGAGGTCCTTGCTGGTTGTGGTAGCCTTGGCCGGGGAAGAACGACATGGTGTGAGTATCGGTAGGTAGGTAGGGTAAGGCAAGGTATAGTATGCGCTCTCAATGGGTGCCTAGAGTAGTGGTGTAGAGACTGGCGCGGTACGCCTGCTGACCTGAGCGTGGTCGCCGCGTGGCAATCAATGACAGCTTGTGGCGGCGGTGGCTTTAGATGGTGCCTCTCGAGGATATCGCAGGCTGTGGGTCAATGTCCCAAACGTATCACGATCTACCAGATTGTTGATCACCTACATATAGGTACTCCGTACAGGTACTGTATGGAAGAGAACGGGAGAACAAAGCTGAGAACGTGAAGGATGACGCAAGGCCCCCGCCCGTCTAGAGATATACATAGTACATGAGGTGTATATACATGTACCTTACATGTAGTTCTGTCTACTATACTACATCCACATCCACCTTGACCTTCAACTTCACTTCCTTTTGAATGGTCTTTACAACTTTGCCGGTGGATAATAGGAACATGAGGCTGCATCCTTCGACCTTGTTGTGGAACGCATGCTGTCCCCAAGCCTATTACAGAGGCAATACAGGCCAGCTCATTGCACTCGATTGGCTTCATGTGGCTATGCAATTTTAACTCGACGTACTCATCGACTATAATAGGCGAGTCTCTTCTTGATAGCGTAGTGCCGTAGTCAAGAGCAAGATCGTCTATAGACGTCTTCGAGCTGAAAGATCCTCCCGGGACAATAGACGAAGCCTCGGCATTACTTTCATTTAGCTAATATCCGTACCTGTTCCGCAGATGTCCCTAGCGTAACAGAGTTTGTAATAGCGATGAAACGACCTCGCTATGCCTGTGTTTGATTTCCTATATTGCGGTATACTAGAGCTCTGCCTCGAAAACTTTCTAAGGTGTCCGTTATTGCAAATACGCGTAGTAGTACTCTGTCTTGCCTATTGTAGACTCTTTCGGATAAGTCGTGTAAATCTGCAGTATATCAGTTCCTGCATTATACTCACTTATGCACTGCTGTCGAGCACGGGCGTAGTATTGCCGTAGTCGATATACCGAGGACTCGGACGAATGAGAGATGCTCGACTTTCGGCGAGAGCTTGACGTATATAGTTGAGATTCTCTAGCTTGTGAACTCGCTATTGAACAGTGTCATGCTATTCCTCCTGCCTTGAGCTGCTGTTCGAGATGCTTGAATTTCACACGTGGACTGGTATACCATATGGTTGGTGAGCAGGTTGAGTTGGGCGTCTCTGCGACCGCGATAGACATGGAACGGCCCGTGAGCCAAGATCAGCCGTCGAGCCGTGATGCTGGGGTAGCTTCGAACCCTGTCGGGACTGCAGGTGCATAACTGTATAACTGCGCATTATGCATAAAAACAGCCGCTGGCTCGCTCATACAGCTGTAGACCTGACATTCTTCGCTCGCTGATGCAGGCAGAATCGTACCAGAAGAGACGAACTTGGAGATGTGCCCGAGGCTCATTGTCGGCTGTCTTCACGATACTTGCGATATAGCAGACCCCACCTGAAATGCTCGACAACGAAGGACATTTCTCGCTAGCGGTGACAACCTCCGCGCTTTTGACAGCAATCTCGCATCTTCGGTCTGATACACATCTCTTGCTCGACCCATTCCTCCGAGCGCTCGTTTGACAACAAACGTACCAGGCTCCATCCGTGCGTGGGACTGGGATACAGGGCGGGTCGGATGCTTTTCGCGCCAGTCGAGAGAGGAACATATGGCAGAATGCGCCAGAGCTTGATATCGAGTATGAGCACTTGGTAGTGGTAGGAGAAGTATCAGGAGGAGGAGGAGGAGGAGAAGGTGGAGCGGGAGGAGGAGGAGAGGTAAGGGGAAGGGTGAGGGTGGGTACGGCCTCTCATAATATCCACATGGTTGCACAAGATGGATCTCCACGTACGCCTTTGCGAAAAGTCTTGTCACAAATAGGCCGCACTACGTTCACAAACACCCCATTTCGAGGCCCTGCATGTCGCTACCGAGACTCTGTCAATAATCTATATGATCGACGTCCAATGAACAACCCTGAGAACTTGGTTGAAGGTAGGCCAGGCCATCGCGACACACTCTCTTTCATCTTCTTACCGGTCTTGCTGCTACCATCTTATCACAATCATGCGTACGACACCATGGGTATTGACCAGCGTAGCTGCTGCGGTTCATGGAGCATCTCTATCTCATGTTTGTAGTGCATCTTACGTCAAAGCAGCGCTGCCATCGGACGACACTCTACCAGGTGTGACTATTGACGCTTCTTCGATCATGGCGACAGCAACATATAATGCCTCTGTGACTGGGAATGTCATGTACCCGGACACTGGCACTTTCGACTATTGTAACGTAACATTTGCGTACTCACACAATGGCAGAAACGACAGGGTATTGGTGACTTACTGGATGCCGTCCCCTTCGGAATTTCAAGATCGCTTCCTTGCGACTGGAGGTGGTGGGCTGGCCATCAATTCAGGAAACGCTTCTGTTGCTGGAGGCATTCCGTACGGCGCCGCAGCAGGTCTGACCGATGGTGGTTTTGGTGGCTTCGATCAGGGCTGGGATGCTGTATTTTTACTCGCCAATGACACTGTCAATTGGGAGTCTGTGTACATGTTTGGTTACCAGGGCGTTCACGAAATGACTGTTCTCGGGAAGGCATTTACGTCTAATTTCTACAAGTCGAACAGCACGAAGCTGTACACGTACTGGCAGGGCTGTTCGGAAGGTATGCAGTAAAGAGCCTTTTTGTTGGATGGGCATGAAGCGACTAACACCTTCACAGGTGGCCGCGAAGGCATGAGCCAGATTCAGCGCTTTGCCGAGACGTACGACGGTGCCATCATCGGAGCACCAGCGTTTCGATACAGCTTTCAACAAGCCAATCACCTGGTCACGAACATACAACAGCAGACCCTAGGCTACTTTCCACCCACCTGCGAGCTCGAGAGGATTGTCAATGCAACTCTGGACTTCTGTGATCCTCTGGACGGAAAGACAGATGGTGTTGTCTCGAGGACAGATCTCTGTGCTCTACGTTTTGATATCAACTCCACAGTAGGCCTTGCCTACTCATGTCCTCCAGCTGCAGGCATCCCTCAGTTCGGGATCGACCCAACGCCTGCTCAAAACGGCACAGTCACTCAACAAGGTGCCCAGCTTGCTTTGACCAGCTTACAGGGCCTCAAAGACTCGCAAGGTCGTCAAGTATACCTCCCCTACCAATACGGCACAACCTTCTTTGACGGCGCCACAAAGTACAACAACGCGACCAAAACATGGACCGTCAGCCAAAGTAGCTTTGGCGGAGAATGGGTCCAACGTTTCCTACTCCTCCAAAACGCCAGCTCCCTCCACTCCCTCGAAAACATCACCTACGACACCCTCAAGAACTGGATGATCTCCGGCTACCACACCTACGGTCCCACTCTCCAAACAACCTGGCCCGACCTCACCCCCTGGGCCTCCGCCGGAAACAAAATCCTCCACTACCACGGCGAAGCAGACGATAGCATCCCCACCGCCTCATCCGTCCGATACTGGGACTCCGTGCGATCATATCTCTACCCGGAACTATCCTACAACGCAAGCGCAGCGGCGTTGAATACCTGGTATAAATTCTACAGTGTACCTGGAGGTGCACACTGTACTAGCAACCCAGCCGAGGCGAACGGACCTTGGCCGCAGACGAATTTGGCTGTGATGATTGCGTGGGTGGAAAAAGGGATTGAGCCAGAAAGGTTGAATGCTACGTATTTGGCGGGCGAGTGGAAGGGTCAGCAGGCGGAGATTTGTGCTTGGCCGTTAAGACCATTGTGGAGGGGCAATGAGACTCGGATGGATTGTGTGTATGATCAGACGTCGTTGGACACGTGGAATTATGACTTGGATGCGGTTGGGTTTGAGGTTTATTGATGTGATGGGGAGAGGAGGACAAGGGGGGACTTCTCCCGCGAGGTGATTGGTGGAGAGACGAGGACGACGGAATATCCATGGTCCATGGAGCTGTGAGTCGATGTTATCGTCACACTCTTAGCATCGGAGAAAAAAAAAAGAAGGCTGTCATAAGTCTCAAAGCTGATGATAGCGATGGATATGCTCGAATACAGAACAATCGCTTTACAACGTCATATCATTCCCGTCATGCAATGCCCACCCACCAACACCACGCTCAAGCGAAAGTCAACACCAAAACAAAGTTCGAAAGACTCGGTGACAGCCTCTATTTTGCCTCAACTTGCTTCCGCCCCCTCCTTACCCCTTCCAACTTCTTCAACAAAACCTCCTCAACTTTCTTCTGCTCCTTCCACTTCTCCGCCCCCGTCCTCATTTTGACTCCTGCGAGTATCATCAATCCCACACTCCTCAAACTTCTCTTCTTCTCCCTGAAACTCATATCAGGCGTAACGCCAATCTCCTCCAACAGTCTCAAATCCTCCTTGTTACAAGCATTATACATGCTAACCTGCAATAAGAAGTAGTTTTTCGTATGAATCAAATCGGCACGGAACTGCATTTCTCGAGCCAGGCTGGCTCGGAGGAACTGGATCTGCTTCACGAGACCTTTCAATTCAGATTGATGGCGCTTCGCCAGAGCTGAAGTGTCCTGAGTCCGAACGAGATCCTGAGAGTGCTCAGCCGAGTATTGGGCCTGCTTAGCAGAAGCTTTGGCTGCTTGAAGCTTAGCCTTGAGGGATTCTTCTCTCTTCATGGAAGCTGAGAGTTTCGCTGCACGGTCTTGAAGCTGAGATTGAAGGGTGCGTATTTCTAATTCTGCGTCTTCGAGGTCACCTTGATTGTTGTTCTGGGCATGTAAGTTGGCAGTGTCTTCTGCACGAGCACGTTGTAGGCGCTCGCGAAGTTGACGTTCTTTGCTGGCGGCACTCTGTATTTGGGCCTCGCGATCTTGAAGATCCATTTGCAGCTGATCGACCTCGGACTGAGCATCGCGTAGCTGGGCGCGGAGTTCTGCTTCTCGCCGAGCATGACCAGATGAAGATCCATTACGGTCTTGGAGTTGAAGTTGCAGATCTTCCAATTCCTGCTTTGCGCGCTTGAGCTCCTTGATGTTATTTCGATGCTCGCGCTCCTTGCTTGTTTGTGCTTGCGTGCGGTTCTCTAGGTCCGCGATTTGTACTTGCAAGTCTTCAATCTCCGCCTGAGCATCCTGCAGCTGTGCTTGAAGCTCATTCTCTCTGCGCTTCTGACTTTTATCAGCCCTGTCACGCTTTGCAAGCTCAATCTGGAGCTGTTCTGCCTCAATCTTGGACTTCTTGAGGAGGTCGTGGAGTTCGCCACGCTCTTCTGCAAGCGTCTTCTCCTGTTCTGCATACTGCAGCTCGGCTTCCAAAGACTCAACCTGCTGTTCCAGTCTCGAGATCTTGCTGTGCGCCTCTGCAAGTTGTCGCCTCAGATCTTCGCGATCACGGACCGGCGACAGATTTGTCTTGGTGATCTCAGCTGTCTGGAGGTCGATGCGAAGCTTCCTGATAGTTGACTCCAGCGTGTTACGCTCAGTCTCTGATTTGCGTAGTTGCGCCCGAAGGTCGTTGCGCTCCCGTACAGGGGTTCCCTCTGACTTTGCAAGTCTTGCCTGGCTGATCTCTGCCTCAAGGTCGTGAATACGAGAGTTCAGGCGGGCTTTCTCGGCCTCAACTTCGACGAAGTGCTTGTCGAGCAGCTCGATTTCTGCGTCTAGTGCGTCCTTTTCCTCGTCGAATTCAGCTTGCAGCTGTTTCTTGATCAAGGCAAAACGACGCTCGGCATCCTCAACGCTACCCTTGCTGGCCATACGAGCCGATTCCAGCTCTCGCTCCAGCTGCCGCACATCGTTCTGCCGCTGTTCCATGGCCTGTTGAAGCTTTGTGCGAAGCTGATCCAGCTCGTCTTCGAGCCGTGAGATCTGGTTATCCTTACCCTTCAGCTCAGATCCTTGCCTGCCCAATATGCTCTGATCACGGTCCGCAGCCTCGTTGCGCGTCCGCAAGTCGGCAAGCTGCAGCAGCAGGGCTTTGTTCTCATCCTCGACAGATTGGTAGTGCAGGTCCAGTTCGTCCAGCTCAGCTTCTTTGTCCTGTTCAAGTTTCTGCAGAGCTTCCTCGAGTGACCGTACCTGATCAGCTTGCTGTTTGAGGAGGCTGTCTTTCTTGGATGGAGTCTCCATCGCGCCGACGCGTGCTCTTAGACTCGTGATCTGTTGTTGTTGGTCTTTGACTTCGCGTTCCTTCACTCTAAGGTCTGACTCCAGGCGCTGTATCTGTTGATTCTTCTGTCGCAGCTCGGTATTGTCACCAGACTGGAGGGCAGTAATGCGGTTCTGAAGGATCTGCATTTCGTTTTCACGAGCTTGAATAAGTCCGTCCTTTTCGTTCAGCTTGGCCTGCCCACTAGCAGCAGCGACTCGCAGCTTCTCTTGCAGTTCGGTGACCTGGCCATCAATCTCAGTTCGTCGTCCCGTCTGCTTACGGAGTGCTTCGTCACGAGCAGTCTCTGCAGCGCGCACGCGCTTCTCGAGATCTGATAGCTCATCATTCCGCTCCTCGATGACGCGCGACTTGTCTCGTAGCTGGCTCTCTTTTTCCTGGATGATACGGTCCTTCTCCTGCAGTCGGGCATCGGTCTGTTCAGCTTCGGCATCCCAGCTCCCACGTGCCGTTTGCAGTCGTTCTTGTAAAGCTCGAATCTCGCCATCTTTGTCAGCCAGTTCTCGTTGAGCATTGCGAAGCTCGTTGTCCTTTTTCCGTACTTCTGCATCGTGATTGTTCTCTGCAGTCTGCATACGCTTTTCCAGTGCTCGTAGCTGCTCGCCTGATTCGTCCAGTGCTTGGTCTTTCTGCCTTAGCTTACTTTCCAGATCTACAACATCGCCTCGCAGCTTCTTGGTCGACTTCTCGCGATCGTAGGAATTGTTGACGCGTTCCTCTAGTTCGGCAATGCGCGCATGCTTGCGGTCCAGCTCCTCGTCCTTCTCCTTTAGCTCGTTCTCCAACTCCTCAATGTCCTGCTGCATGTGGTCGATATTCGCGTTGTCTTGCTGAAGTGCTTTGACTTGCTGCTGCAATTCCTCCAGTTTCTCGTCCTTTTCAGCGAGCTGTCGTTCGCGGTCCCGGATGTCTGCTTCCAAGTCATCAATGTCATCTCGTAGCTGCTGAGTCTTGTCAGAGTCACCACCCGCGCGCTCGGCAGCCTGCAGCTGTTCCTGCAGCTCCTCGAGTTTGGTGTCCTTTTCGTCCAGCTCCCGTGCCCGATCGCGTACTTCTTGCTCAGCATCAAGCAGTTGATCTTTGAGTCGTTGCACTTCACCCTCATCATTCTGCAGCTGCTCGGCCTGGTCGAGCTTTTCGCGGACATGGTTCAGCTCATGCTCTCGCTCGTCGGCAATCTTCTGCGACTCTTCTGCCATTTTCTGCAGGCGCTCATACTCTTCCTGGTCCCGCTCACTAGTATGCCGCTTCTTGACTTTTTCTTGATACTCCTTCAAATAGACCTTGTATTCTTCCAGCTGATGCTCCGCATCTTGTAGTCGTTTCCGCTGCTTCTTCAAGTCGACCTCCAACTGCGCCTTGTTCGTTCGCAGCTCCACATTTTCCTTCAGCGTCTGCTGCTGAAACTCGCTCCCACTCTTGCGCATCGCATCCTCGAGATAGTGAATCTTCAGCTTCAAGCCAAAGTTGTCCTTCTGGATTTGATCTAGCTTGGCTTCCTGGTCGCGCAGGGTAAGGACGTTCCCAGTCTCGAGCACACCGTTCCTTTTGCTTGGCAGCTGCGGCATGGGCGTTGAGTCAAGCATGGACGAACTGACTGGGTTAGGAGCAACGGGCGTAGCTTCACGATCGCCGGAACTACCAGTGTAATCGTCCAGCATAGAGGCTTCAATAGGTAGTCCCGGGGTCGGTCTGCTGCCAAAGCTCGCGCGCAGTCCCGCCGGGGTCTTGAGATCGCCCGTCATGTTCTCTTTCTCCTCCAGAAAGCTCTGCTGCATCAGTTGGTTCCTCTTGGCGCTCTTGAGCAGCGGCGTGAACTCCTGCCTGCCCGTGGGATTGCGCTTGTCGACGAGGGCCGTTCGCGGTCGGGGCGTCCGCGTCGCCGCCGGTCCAGGACCACCGCGGAGTCCTCGCATGCGGTTCCTGATATCCTGGGCGGCATCTTTGCTGGGCGATTGAAAAGGCTGGTTGAAGGACATGTCGCCGAGGCCATTCTTGCTCGGGCTGAGGAAAGTGTCATTGCCGCGTTCCGTTCCCGGCGTGTTGATGTAGTGGTGAGCCATGACCGGCGATCAGCTGCTGTTAGAATGCCACCGCATGCGACTGAGGATGTCTCAAGCGCCGCGCTGCGTTGCAGAATGCTCTCTAATGCTAAAGGTAAGTAAGTACATGTAGTAGTGCCTCTGCGCGGGTCAAGCTGCCTCGAACCTGAGTTCGCGTTGTTTACTGGTCATAACAAACTACAACCTTAAAAAGCGGGTCTCTCGACCGGCGTAACTTCGCACGAAAACTTCCCGCCAAGAGGATGACAAGAACATCGTCTCTAATCCTCCTTTATACACTTTCTTCCGTTCCTCCATATGCACGCATCTCACACACCAATAGCGCTGGAGTCTTGACGACTATCAACGAACTCCTTTGGTATCAACGATGGAAGACCAACTCCCAGATGATGGCCTCAAGTGGTTCGGCGAGGGCTTCGATGGCTTCCCAAAGCGTCTGCCAGACGATTGCGTAGAGTACGTTATACATGTTGTCCACGGCGGAGTGAACTCCACTGCCGCTCTACGAACAAGACTGAACGAGATATTGAAGGCGGCGAATGAATTAAAGAAGAAGCTCCTCAAAGATTACATCTGGCAGAGGCAAGAATTTGACCTTGCGCTGCATCCTAAGATCGACCTCTCAAAATCGGGTCAGAACGAAGCTGTGAAGCCCGTTACACACTTACGAGGACGGACAGACTTCGGTGATTCTGTAGCGGACGAGTGGCTCGTCGTGCATCTGCTGCACGAACTGAGCAAGAAGTTTCCGGATGCCTGGATACGCGTCTATGACACTGATGGCGAGTTTCTGCTCATCGAAGCTGCCAATTCGTTACCGAAATGGCTCAATCCTGAGATCGCCGAGAACCGCGTCTGGATCAATGAAGGCCGTATCAAGATCATCCCACCTGATGAGGACTCGCCGCCACGAAATCTGACTTCAGAGGAGGCGCTATTGCTCATCAAACGAACGCCAGACAAGCTGCTCGTAGATCCGTCGATCGAGAAAGAAGCCTTTCACAGGCTCCGGGAGTATCCCTCAGCTATCTCTTCGTCTTGCCATCATGCTCTCATAACCATACCAAGACGATTGGCATATCTTCTGCATCGGAATCCATCGTATATCTCCCCAGCTATCGAAGCGTTTTACCTAAGAGATCCGATCAGTCTGAAACCTCTTGCCACAAAGGATACAAACACCCTCAATTTCCCACCTGAGGACTTTGTCACTGTAAGCGTCAATTTCACAAAGGTGGGCTATGCTCAGCTGCGAAGTCAGCTATTCGACCCGCCTCCAGCCTGGACTGGTGTTATTCCTCGAATGCAGGATGAGAAAGTGGCGATTGGCATGAAACTCACTTGTGGATTCGAGATGCTAATAACCGATAATCAAAACCAGGACAAGCGGAAAGTGCGGGAGATGAGACTGTTGTTAGAAGATATTGAGAGTGGAGAGGAGGATTTGCCAACTGATTCAGAGCTCAAGGGATGGCCCAAGACGCAAGATGATGAGAAATGGCTTGACATCGATTATAACGACTTTGACCAGGAACTAGATGGCAAAGGGGAGGCGCGTGGCAAGAAGGGGGGCTTTGGCGATCGAGGCGCGCAAGACAGCCTGCGAAAGATGGTATCCCGGTTCGAAGACTTTCTGGAGGACGATGAAGCTGGCGTGGATGGAATCGAGGATATGGACGATGATGATGATGACGATGCCACGAGTTCATCCTCTGTTGAAGATGACGCAGACACGAAAGCGATGCATCAGGGTACAGGTGCCTCCAAAGTCAAAGACTTTGCAACATCAGAGACAGGAGTTGATGAGCCCGAAGAGCCATCGACGTCCTTCAACGGGCCGGAAGCTCTGGAAGACATGGAATTCGAGCGCGCCATCCACGATACAACTGCTATGCCAGACTGGCATCTCGAAAAGTCCGGCTTGCTGGACGAAGCGCGAAAACTGGCCTCGGAGGATGATGACGCAGACATGAGCGATGTTGATGAAGATGAGGAGATGCGCAAGGTTATCGAGTTGATGGAGCAGGAACTCAAAGGCCACGGAGCTCTTACCCTTGAGAACGGGACGTACAAGAAGGTGAAGTCTCAAGATAATGCTGCAAAGAGCAAGCCTGTGTTTGGCCCGCCACGCCCACCCAACATGTCTGCATCTGCAGCCACCCAGCCCACGAAGAGTAAAGCGGTTCACTTTGCGAAAGATGACGAAGAATCTGCGGACGAAGAAATTCCTTCGTCATTACGAAGCGATCGAAGTAAACAGATACGGCTCACTCCTCCTGCTTTGGCGAAAGCCGGCCCGTTTGATAATCTACCGGCCGTTGAAGACGGCGCGGAACTCTCTTCAGACGAAGAAGAATTCAATGACGTGGATCTCGACTTGGCCAAGAATATGCTTGAAGCGTTCAAAGGACAAGCGGGCATGAGTGGACCTGCGGGAAATCTGATGAAAGCTTTGGGCGTAAGCATGCCGAGAGATGAGGGAGGGGACGATGAATGAAGAGAGATGCAGTTATGACTGACGATTACGTTCCGCATTTTGGTGCTGTAAGAAAGACGCTCATCACCAATCCGGCACCAAGTCATTGACATGCCGACTACCCCCTCTCTTCACAGCCCTCGCTGCTTCCGCTCCAACTACCGGTAAAATCTTCATTCCCTTCTTCTTCATCTCCCCTGGCACCAACTTCGGATCCAGCAACCCAGCCTGCACAAGCACACTCGCCTGGTCCCAGTAGACATGTTCCGACTCGAGTTTCGTCCCAATGACATGAAAAATCGACACAATCACAATCTCAATCTTGCGATTCGTGGGCGGAGTCCCCGGTAACAGCCACGGGATCTCCCTCGTATGTCCAAACGACAAATAAATCTCATCGACAATTCGATCCGTACCTATCGTCCGACTGAGGAGTTTCAGAATCGTGCCTTGTTGATCACCACCAGCAGCAGGCTGCAAAGGTGTGAAGAACTCATTATAAAACTCCCCTATATCTTCCGCTCCCACGCCACCGGTCAAGCTCGGGGTATGAATAACATGCCCCGTCTCCCTCGTCTGCTTCACAGCAGCTTCAATATTCCCCGAATGGAGATATGAAACGTGATGATCACGTACAGCTTCCACATCCGGTTCCACACGGAAGCCTTTGCGCACGGTAGTCAAGGAGCGCGTAAATGCGAGTTTGGCAGCTACAGGATCGAATTCTTCCAAATCGGATTCTGCAAAACCGGAGCGACAGCCTGTGTATGTGTATGTTTTGAAGGCGATGTTGAGGCGTTCGCCATGGCCGATTCCCGGATCGATGCGCTTCTTGACAAAGGAACGTTTGCCTTGCAGACCGAGGACTTCGTGGTGTTGTTGGACTGTGACTTCGTTTCCTGCTAGGTGGACTAGGACTTTTACGCCAGCGGGGTATTTGGTATGTATGGAGGGAATGACGTTGGGATAGTATGCTACGATGGCCACGAGCTTGGGATGATTAGGCTTCGTATGGCCCAGAAGAGCGAGGTTTGCTGCTGTGCCGTATGCTGATAGCTCAGGTACCTGTCAGCCATCCATCCCCTCGCAGTTCTGCTGAATTGTTTTAATCTTCGGTGGGTTGGGCCTGCTCACCTACGATGGCATACTGTTCGCTTACTCCAAAGTTATCTCCTACAGTATGCAGTCGTTTGATGAACTCATCGCCGCCTTCCAAGAGAGGTACATATGCGCAGTGGAAGCCTTCATCTTTCCAGGCTTGGATGACTTCTTCGTCGAAATCTTCGGTTTCAGCGCAAAGCGCCACATGCGCAATCTTGCTCTTGTTCAGAGAGTTGAAGAAGGACGGGTCCTGGGAGTTGAACCACGGTGTGTTGAAGGCGGACATGTTTGCGTGTGAAGGATGGATGACCCAGGAACTGGACATACCAGTGTTTCCGGCGTCCGTCCATTTTGGAGAGCAAACGGAACACTGTAGGTGGCTCGAACCGCACCGGTTACGCAAGTCCCACAGAAACCGGATGGAGGTGGCCAGAACTGGTGGAGTGAGTGTGTGGTGATGTGATGTCACGTCAAGCAAGGATGCGCTATGCTGTGCGTCCTTGGCATTTGGTGCATTCACGTTCGAAGTCTTGGCGATATGGGAGCCAATGACAACAAGTATGATTCAGTACAGAGGCTGCCAGATCACCCAGCGGAACCCATTTCTCCGGCCTCGAACCATCGTCGCTGAGCACCCTTACACGAATAATATCCTCGCTTTTAATCACCCATATCGGTTGTGGTAGCGCACGTGAATGCTTGCGCAGAACGAACTTCACCTTGTCATGGATGAGAATCCGACAGATTTGAGCATTTGTTGTGGCGCTCGCAAAATTCGGATGGGGAATCATGCAACGAGATCCAGGATTCCATCTGGTACGCTCAATCAAAACACCATGCTCGACCGGCAGACTGCTTAGCCATTTGCCGAGCATTTCGATGCGACGGAGACGACTCCCACAGTCAAGATAGAACACTTGCTCCTTGCTATAGAAGGTCCGAGTGGTCTTCTTGCGGATAGATCTCGAGATCTGGAGGCCGACTGGTGGGCTGTATCGTCGACCGATGTATACGACGCGTGGCGTGGCGATGATGGAGTCCATGATGATATCCTGAAGTTCCTGGGGTAGACTCTGTACCAGATCGTCAAAGGAAGACATTGTTGCGGTTTTCAGCTGGCGCAGATGTGGTAGTGAGGTAGTGTTGGAGTCGGATGATCATCGAACTGCGCGTACGATTTATATGCGAAAAGATTGAGTGGAGAAAGTGTGAATTGGAGGAAGACTTGGGAAAGTAAAAAAAGTGTGGACTCCAGTATGCTGTCTGGTAGTTCTGACGACTCAGTACCAGTACCAGTAAATTGTTGCATGCGTGATGCTCCGAGATTATTATTAGTATAATAACTCAAGTTTCTGGTCATTATTAAGTGATCGCGTAGCAGTACATCGCCTCTGCGCATCCCGCAGCGTAACAAGCATGTATACATGTAGGCGAGAGTATATTAGCAAGTTGGACGATTGCATGTAGTGGGCGAAGTAGCCTTCCCGGGTAGACGACTATGTATAAGAATGTTTTATGGTAATCGACCGAACCAATTAGATCAGCTATTCGATGTTTGAACATCGCCACTCTCAATAGCTCAGCTGGAAGAGCGCAAGACTGTAACTGCATCAATTGTCATCTTGAGGCCCGCGGTTCGATCCCGCGTTGGGAGATCTTCTTTTGCTCTTCTGTCGTTAATCCTATTATGGATCAGTACACCCATGGGTACACAACAGTGGTCCAGCAATAGCAGAACAGCAGTAGTCCAGCATAACAGCAGATAACCATGGTTCATGTCATGACTCATGGTTACAGGTAATGATTCATGGATCATGATATCACTGTGATTACACTGGGGGTACAGTAAAAGTGTATATAAGGTATAGACGTTGGTAGATTTCTTTTTGCTCTTCTATGGACCACGGTCAATGTGAAGGCACTGAACGGCTAGCCCAGCTAGACGACACTCTTACTGTATATAAACGCGCCTGCCCCAGCAGCACTGCTCCTCATCACTCTCTAAACAGGCCCGCTAGGATGCCGCAACCTCTGGAGGCGACAACACTAAGATGGAGACGCTCGGTGGATGAGCAGGCGGTGCTCTCGCCCTCCAAACCGCCAACAAGATCGTCCAAGATCCCAAGCTCAAGAACAGTCCGGAAGATATCATAGCCCAAATTCCATGCACAACCCTTTGGGGGACTATTCCCGAAAAGTACAAGTTCCAGTACAAGTCGTACGAAGAGAACAAAAAGACCGGGTGTCCTAATCATCGACAAGGAGAGTACGTATGGAGACTCTCTACAAGCAAGTTATGCAGATGATCACTTGCAATCGGTCGATCGCATGCTGCTGGCCTGAATTAGCTGAAGAGTCGATTCGAGATGAGGAAGCAAAAAATGAAAGGGGTGGGAGGGGGATGTGTGCAGTGGAGAGGAACGTCTCTCGCCTTCTTGGTCGAAATCATATGTGAGTGACGGATAATGATGGTGATCTATCTGTCCAAAGAGCTTGTTGGACAACATCCCTCACTTCTCTATGACGACCCCCCCTCCTCCCCCCTCTCGGCTCCGCATGCGTACCCACGCCGAACGATCTTGTTACGACTCTTACTTCCTTCTGGATAATCAGATTGGACCGACACTTCTACCCGCCCTTCGACCCGCCCTCCGACCCGCCCTTCGACCCGCTCATTTCAACGTTCGTCTCAACAGCGCTCTCACTTCCCGCTGTAATAGCTTAGCCTGCCTGATGATTCTTGCTCTAGCTCTCGGATATCGCCAACAATTCGGACAGGGAGGACGATAAGTGATCCGCAGCACCTCCGAAACGATCCAGCGTCTTCGATCCACTGCCTTTTTCTGCCTACGATGGATAACCCTGATTAAAGGTCCCACAGCCTTCGCTAAAGCAGGCCCGTCAAAGTCGCCGTAGGGAAACTCTTGCCATGCCCATCGAGCCAATATCAGACATCTCAGTGCCGTAGCGGCCTTGAGAAGCCCACAGATTCTGTTCAGATCGGCTTTGCGGAAGACAGATCTAATTTCGACCATTTCGAGATGGCGTATAGATTGTCCGATTTCTCTGCAGAACTCACGGGTTTGGTCGTAGCATAGATCAAATTCGATTTTGTTGCTGCGGTAGAGAAGCGATGTGGCTTCGTAGTGAAAGAGCCTGGATACCTGAAGAATGCTGGGCGAGACCTTGTTGGTAGAGGAGCCCGAGATGGCTATGGGTGCCTCCTGGACCAGCAGCTCGCGGTAGATGAGCATTCTCATCTCGGCTGGCAAATCGGAGAATCGGAAAGAGCAGGTTGGATGGGCTGAATGGCAATGTGAGGGCGTTGCGTCTCCAATATCGAGGATGGGCATCTAGCGTCGTGGCTCAGAAGTCCTTGGAGGCCGGAGAGTAAAACCGATATTGCATGGTCTGCGATTGCTATCGAATACTGGCCACGAGGTACATTATATAGTACAGAAGAGATTGTACCGAGCGTGTCATACCGGGGTGCAGGAAGCCTTTTATGGAACTGGAATGCAGGAAGCTTGGCAGGTTGGGAGGGAAAGGACAGTGTGGGTCCGAGGATGGCAAGACCGTGGTGGCGACAGTGGCAACAGCACTAGTGTCTTGATTTGCCGTGGGATTTACATGAGTATCGCACCTGACTCTGCTGTATCAACTCAGATCAGTAAATCGCAAGTGCGCTGAAATTATTTGGCAATCCTGCGAGTATAAGCACTTGTTACTGTATTGACCCACCGTGGCTCATCCCCGTCCCGCTCACGGCCAATTTCCAGCGATGACCTTCTCCTCGTGCCCGAAGAGGCCAAGCTCGATCGAGGCAGGGCGTTGCGAATACGTGTTGGAAGTGTGCCAATCAGCAATCCCACTGCTCTGTGTGTCAGACAGAGCCTCCGCGGTTGTCGGTGAAGTGTTGATCCATTAAGAGCAACAGAGGGAGATGTATCCTGGTGACCGTACATTCTGCGTTGGTCAACACCGTCTTCGTCTAACGTGAACGATCTACGAGATGACATGATCGGCCATATGTTGGCGCAGGCCTTGGGATTCGGTCGTGGTTGGCGCACCGTGGTTGGAAATGCGTTCTATGCCACTGTTGGCAGTACCTCGTGCATTCGGTCTGTGGGCTTCAGCTCCATCCTTCGGCTCAGGATTCTTTTGGTCTCGATGGTCATGATAAGCGAATGCAGCTTCGCGGCGCGGATGATGAATGGGGCAACTCTCAGCTTGCAAGTATTGGCACAAAGAATTAGCTGGTTGCTTTGATTCGTCATAGGCGAGTCATGCTATATTCTTCTCTTGTGGCGAATTCTCCCGGACCTTCGACGACGGATCTAGAAGTATTTTCAGCATACCAATTCTGTTGAGCTGTGATATCTTACAATCATGCTTGGCTTCCACAGCACACTATACTGTACAATAGTCCCCCTTTAATGTACTCTGCTTCTCTGTATTCCAAGCCTTCGGTCTCCTGAACAGCATCTTCAGCATTGACTTGCCATTGCCCTGTTCTCTTTTCTGCCGTTCGAGCCACTCGTGGAGAGTGAATCGAAGGACTTCTTCGCGTTTTCCCAATACATCCAGTCCTCGCTCCTCGCACGCGATTTGTACTTCAACGTACTCAAGTGCCTTGGGCGCCGATTTTTGCCTCAGCAGAAGCGAGTCGTCGACTGCGAGATAGCTCACATGCTTCACGATCCGTCTCCTTAGTATGTATGAAGGCGGTGTTAACTGCAAACGATCCCACATCCGGTTGTGCAGATTCAGCGTAGACGACAGATGTAGTAGCTGATCGTTTCTCAGCTTAGCTAGCAACTTCGTTGCGTACTGCGTGTGTGTTGTCGGCCAAGGTGACGACTCTGCTTCGCTGGTCACCACCTCCTCCACGGTAGGCTCTTTTATTCCAGTTCGAAAGGAAGCTGCCCTCCTCTCTTCACTCTTCTTCCTCATGCCCTCAATCTGCTTTGGAATCCTGCATGTACCCGGTACAGCAGCAGGAATAAAAGGTACAATCAATGGTAACCATTCCCCAAACAATGCAACCAAGAGACCGAAGAAAGGTAACTTTCCAATATCATGACTATTCCTCGCCAGCAACTGAAACTCACTCCTCGTCATGCCCACCTCAGTCTGCCTCGTCACATCCACATCCTTATTGTATGCGCCATGCTTCTTGATACGTTCCCTCAGCAATTTCGCAGCTTTATGATTGAACCATACTGCTTTGATGCCAGTCCAGTAGAAAGAGCCATATGCTCTGCCAAGGCGAAAGTAGTATAATGCGATATTGGCATCGCCTTGTTCGGGAAGCCTGAGAGGCGGAGGGAGAGTGGAGCGGGGCGGATTGAGAGGATCAGCTTTGCGAAGGCCCTTTATCTCGACTAGGGCGGCTTTTTCGTGTCGCTCAAGGTCGCTTTGCCGATCGGAAACGGGCTTTTGCGTCACGTATGAGCGGATTTGGTAGAGGTGTGAGGTTACTGCGGAGCGATATAGCGGATTGGCAGTGTGTCGGTGGGTGTGAGGTTGGTAATGCGAGACAGCGCGGATGCAGCTGCTCGGCCACTTTGTTGTCATCGCATTGAGACGATGTGTTGTTGTCGTGGAGAAGGAGAGGAGCAAAGCTGAGAACATGAAGTTAAAACAAAATCGCGCCGTCGTCGTCATTAGTTCTATTGCCAACCTACACGTACCATGGAAACACTGATTTTGTCATAATTACTACACAGATCAGAATAGCATTCTACTGGGTAAAACATCGTGACATGAACAATACGGTTACACTAGTAAGTCTGGCAGATACAAGCAATCCGCTCCTACTAATATGATCTGCCCTATTCACTTCTCCAAAATCAACATGCCTGAGACACATGCGAGTTCGCCCATCTTATAAGTAATTCGTGTTGATTCTAGACCAGTTTGCAGCGGCTGGGTCAAGCGTTGCTTCTCCTGGTTTTTGGTGTTGTTGTGATCCCGGGTCTGCACATTATGGAGACAGGAACATGGCGTCAGGAACTCACATGTGTTACCGCTTTCCCAAGACTCTCTTGAGCCACCGCTTCTATTCGTCGTCTACTTACTGAGTTCTCATGTCTCGTACACTTCATACATCATAGTCTGCTCCAAGCATATGCTGCCTTCACAGGAGCCAACGTGCCCGGGTCATCATAAGCCGTGGAAATGAGGGGCAGTGTATATGTGCATCACCATGGCAGATGCATAGGCGTCTTCAGAGCCTCATTACCCTTTCCGAACACTGCCTCAGCCGTGCCGATGTCACTGGAAGATGATTGTGTCAGCAGTTGCAATTGACTCCACGTTTCATTGTGCACTTACCGTGGTCCCCTCGGAGCCCAGAACTCGCCCGTCTTGCTGATGTCGAAGGTATCGACCCACTCTCTGAGAGTACTGGCAGCCTCCTCAGGCGTCACAGCGCCTCCGTCGTTCCAGAACTTGTCAAAGCCCACGTTCTTGGTCATTTCCGTGCGCATGAAAGCGGGATGCACAAGTGCAATTGCAACGCCATGTGGCTTCAAGTCCATACTCAACAACTTACCGACCATGTTCAATGCAGCTTTGCTGGCATGGTGAGCATACATGCCGCCACCTTCACTTTCGTGTCTCAAAGTAATCGAGCCAGCTTCTGAGGAGACGAGGATGACTTTGGAGCCTTTGGTGATGTTTCCATTCTTGTATAGGGCGCGTGTGATGAAGATGGGGCCAATAGCGGAAGTTTTGTACATGGTAACTTCAGCATCATAGTCTGGCTCTTCGAATGATTCCTTGATAAAGACTCCAGCGGAGATGATGACTATGTCGAACTTTTGGCTTGAGAGCTGCTGCGTAAGGGCTCCCCCTACGTCCTTTTCGGCGACGTCAATGTGTGAGAGCCATGTCACGCCTTCACTCAATGTCGGCTTGGTGGAGCGAACGGTGCCTGTTACTGACCAGCCCTGTGGAGGAAGGTCGTAAGTGCATGTTGAGGTGACCAGATACGTGTATGTGCTCCTGGAAGTGATACTGTACCTGTTCAGCGTAGTCCTTGGCGAGGGCGCCTCCTAGTCCTCTGGATGCACCGACGATGAGAACGTTGCCCTTGGTTCTGCTAGCCATGTTGATCCTACAGTCGACGTTGATGTGGAGCGGTGGAGTCGAAGCGTATCTTGGTACCTTATATGCAGTACATTTGATGTACTGTATACAGCGTCTTTGCGCATCGGAAGTGAATTCTCTCGGACCGTTAGTGTCCGTAGCATGGCCTAAAACCCCTGTTCAGGCGCGGTAATTGGGCAATATCCATGCTACAGACGGGAAACGGTACGGGCGAATTCACTTCCGATGCGCAAAGACGATTCGTAACTTCCCCGGACCCCAGCCAGGCCGACCGGACCCCTCTTA
>AWYF02001539.1:0-35450 GCA_000504405.2 Mycosphaerella sp. Ston1
CTCTCTCCTCTCTCTCTCCTTACTTATCTATCTAAGGAGAGAGTAAAGGAGGTTAAGAGGAAGGAAGGGAGAGAGAGGGAGAGGAGAGGGAGAAGAGAGAGGGAGAGAGGAAGAGGATAGAGAGGAGGGGGAGCGAGTAAATTACGTAGTATAGAGGTGTCGAAGAGCTCGGGGGTGACGTGTGGCTGATGGCCACTCTGGCCGACCGTAACATCGGAGGTTGCGCCATGCCGCCGACCGATCACTTTTTCAGTGTGGCAGAGTTCCAATTCCCATCAAACCCTATACACCACTGTATAAATTTCATTTAACAGCAACAATGAAGCGCAAACTGAACGAACATAATGTCCCGGAGCCGACGATCACGACGGTCCCCAGCAGTAATGACGAGTCGAAACCATCTGCGCCGCCGAAAGCCACCTTCGCCGACCTGAATCTCGACGCTCGTCTCTTGCAGTCCGTCCACAAGCAAAAGTTCAGCGCGCCCACGCTCGTCCAGTCGAAGACTATCCCCCTTGCTCTTGCCAGTAAAGATGTACTCGCACGCGCAAAGACAGGATCCGGCAAGACCTTGGCATACCTCCTCCCCACCATCCACGCCATCCTGCAACGCAAAGCAGGAACGAAGAAGGCGAAATCAACCAGTGCGCTCATCCTGGTGCCCACGAAAGAGCTGGCGACTCAGGTGACGAATGCTGTGAAAGACGTGACAACTTTCTGCGCGGCTGGGGTCAAATGCGAGAACATTACGAGAAAGGAAGACCCGAGCGTGACCAGGGCCCGGTTGGCAGAGCTCCCAGATATCGTGGTTGCTACACCGGCAAGAGCCAACCAGTGGGTGAATAGTGAGACGCTGAAGCTGGAAGGTCTGAAGCATTTGATCATTGACGAGGCCGATCTGGTTCTGAGCTACGACGGCGAAGATGATCTGCGTGCATTGGCCAATCTTCTACCCGAAGGTGTGCAGAAGTTGATGATGTCTGCGACTCTGAGGACGGAGGTCGATACGCTCACAGCACTTTTTTTTGCCGAGGACTCGAAGCCCGAGATACTGGACTTGAGCCAGGAAGAGGCCAAAGAGAAAGCAACGTTGGCGCAATACACTGTAAGAACGGCAGAGGACGAGAAATTCTTGCTCATCTACGCCATCTTCAAGTTACAGTTGATCAAGGGCAAGATCATTGTGTTTGTCGCGGACATCGACCGAGGCTACCGCGTCAAGCTCTTTCTGGAGCAGTTCGGCATTAGAAGTTGCGTGCTCAACTCAGAGTTGCCTGTCAACAGCAGACTACATGTGGTGGAGGAGTTCAACAAAGGGGTGTACGACATAATTATTGCAGCGGACGAGAGCGAGGTAGTGGGTAATGAAGATGGTAAGAAGAGTAAAAAGTCGCAAAAGATTACGGAAGAAGATGAAGACGAGGATGAAGGTGAGCCAGATGGCGCAGAGGCACAGACTGAGCCGCCCGCCACCGAAGACGGTTCCAACACACGACCAGTCAAGAAGCAACGAAGATCGCGGAAAGACCGCGAATACGGTGTTTCACGTGGCATCGACTTCCGCCATGTCACATGCGTGCTGAACTTTGACCTGCCTACAAACGACAAGTCGTACACACACCGGATAGGCAGAACGGCTCGTGCTGGCCAATCCGGTATGGCACTCTCCTTCTATGTACCAAAGAGTTTGTACCGCAAACACAAGCCAACCAGCATCGACCAATGTGAGCACGACGAGGAAGTGCTCGCCAAAATCGTCGCGAAGCAAGCCGAGAAGGGATCAGAAGTCAAAGAATGGGGTATCGACTGGAGCAAACTCGACGGCTTCCGCTACAGACTGGTCGATGCTCTGCGCTCAGTGACGCGTATCGCGGTCCGAGAAGCTCGCACCAAGGAACTTCGCAATGAACTCGTGAAATCCGAGAAGCTGAAGCGCCACTTCGAAGAGAATCCGGAGGACCTGAAGCACCTGAGACATGACACTGAAAGTCATGCTGTACGGGCGCAGGCTCATCTGAAGCACGTACCCGAATATCTTCTACCGCAAGGTGGGAAAGCTGCTGTTGCGAAGGACGTGGGTTATGTGGGTATGAAGAGGGACAAGGCGAATGGCATCAGAACTCGAAGAGCCACAAACAAGGCGAAGGGAAGGGGAAGACTGGCGAAGGGAAAGGGACTTGATCCGTTGAAAAGCCTCAATGTCAAGGGAAGAGGTAGGAAGTAAACTTGCCTACTCGAATGAAAGGTTACCTTTCCTTTCGCTCCGTTGAAGACAGCTGCATTGCCATGTGCGCGCATTTCGCTCTCGGATTCACATCAAGTGTGCGCGGTTCCATGATCCCGTTCGCCCACGGAGATCATGAGATGCTGCCCAAAAGGATGTATCATGATAACGGGACGTACATGAAGGTGAGGTACATGTAGCTGGGCAAGGGCGGGAGGTAGCCAACATCAGGCAAAACAACACGCTGCTGCCCGGCGAATAACAACGCACCACTTGCCTGTCACATCCTGCTTATCAGTCGTCGTTTGATCATACCTTACCTTACCTCACATACCCAGCAGGGCTACATACAACGGTCGTCAAGTCTGGGTTAAACAAGATACCTTACCTTACTTGTTACTATCCCAGTCAGTTCCACATGCCATTCGTTCTTCCCACTTGCAAGCTCTTGCACTACTGGGCCAGTCTGGTCTGTTCCAACTTCCCAGTATGTCGCCGCCACGTGCAAGAGTGTGTGTGAGAGGGTTTGGGACATCCCAGCAGCTGGATGAGCATGGGCTGGAAAAAAGAATAAAATCTTGTGAAGCAAGAACTATGCGTAGGTAAGGTAAGGTAGAACTAGACCTGGATCCGAACGAACGGTCGAATGATCTAGTGGTGTTATCAGAATACATACATGTAGGTACAGAATTACAGTGTGAGCGGAGTAATAAGGAAGTCCATCCTGAAGTGCCTCCGATACCTTATCTGATCGAGCACAAGCCTCTCGGTGATGCACGCTAGACCTGCGCCACGAGATAGTGTTGACATCACCAGTCCTGGTAGGAGAAGTGCATCCCACGCGACGACTCACCTCGTTGGAGCAGGGCGCGTGGTCTGCAACGGAAGAATCAAGTTCAGTCGTGCACTCGTGGTCCAGTCGGACGAGGACGACATGATACGGTAGGGATTTCTAAGTTATTTCGAGGCCAGGCACACAGGTACAGTAGGTACAGTAAGGTAGTAGAACTAGCCCTGTCTGTGCTCGGGTTGGTCTGGAGCCAACCTAAACCATCAGCGATCTGGGAACGGACCCTTTGAGACCGTGGACCAGATACTGGAGTCTGTCTCCGTGGTCTGCTATTACTACATGTACATAATACTACACTGCCACCCGGCGATGCGCTGTGCATTACGTGTGTCCACCTACATGTAGGCCTCAGCATGCTGTCGCTGTTGGTCTCTTATCATCTTCTTCATCTTCATCTTCCCTTTGCTTGCGTACCATACCACGATCAGAGGCAACGTCACCACCCACCCTCTATTGTCCCGGCTTCTATGCGATAGACTGCAGCACCACCAAGGATCTGACACGCGCGCTACCACTGGCACACCACTCGAGCACCACCACGATAGAAATATATCACATCTGATAGAGCGCAAGGTGCACAGTACTGAGGATACCGCACTGTCCCGTCAACGCCATGGACACCAGCGAAGCGGCGATCGAAGCAGAGCTTCAACTAGAAGCCGAGGCGACTGCTAGGGCGCGCTCACGAGGACACAGTGGGCGACAACACATCGCGTCGACGGCTGCGAAGGGTGGAGCAACAGCGAGACATGACGATCTGGATGAGGATGAACGCCTATCGCTTCTGCCAGGGAGGCGACAATCAGGAGACGATCAAGAGGAGGACGGTCAAGGGCCATCATGGCATGGGATCACTGAGTTCGAGCATCTCCCGTGGCATCGACGGCCTTCGATATACTGGGTACTGGGGCCGTTCTTCATCATGGCCTGCGCTTTTGGAGGCATCATCGCGCCCAAGATGAACCTGATATTAGATCTGATATGCAGAGAGTACATCGCAGAAAGGAGTATGATTCCTGGATTCACAATGGCACCTGTGGATTTCAACAACCCGGCAGCTGGGAATGATCAATGTGGTATACCAGAAGTGTCTGCGAGGACATCCATGTTCAATCTCTGGGGAGGACTCATCGGAGGGTTGCTCTCTGCCTTTACAGCGCCAAAGCTGGGCGCTCTCTCGGATCGATATGGACGAAGGCCGATACTGGTCATTACAAGTTTAGGAACAATATGCGGCGAGATCATCACCATCTTTGCTGCTACCTACCCGGCAACTTTCCCTGTGTCGCTTTTGCTGCTTAGCTACGCATTTGATGGCCTAACTGGATCTTTCATCGTGGCCATGTCGATTGCCAACGCATACGCCACAGACTGCACGCCGCCGAACATGCGTAACGTAGCGTTTGGCTACTTTCACGCCGCTCTCTTCACAGGTATAGCCATTGGTCCAATCATCGCGGGTTACATCGTCAAATTGACCGGCAGTATCGCGACTGTCTTCTACGCTCTTGGAGCCGTGCATGTGGCATTCATGCTCTTCGTAGGATTCGTGGTTCCTGAGTCGCTCTCAGAGAAGAGACGGATGTTTGCACAGGAGAAGCATCGAGCTATGCAAGCCGAGAAAGACCCAAGTAGGGATTGGATCAGTACACTCCGTTCCCTCAATGTTCTGGAGCCACTGAAGATCTTGCGGCCGAAAGGTCCTGGCAGCAGCAAGTTACTACGAAGAAATCTGTTCGTTTTGGCTGCAGTCGATACGATCGTTTTTGGTGTCGCCATGGGCAGTATGGCTGTTGTGATTATATATATGAGACTCCAATTTTCCTGGCAGAGCTTTGAAGCGGGCAAGTTCATGTCGATCGTGAACAGCACGAGAGTGGTTTGCTTGCTCTTCGTTTTGCCAGCGTTGACGCGGCTTGTGCGTGGAAGACCAGATCGGACGAAGACTGAGAATACTGGGGCAGATATGTTCGACCTGTCGATCATTCGTGCGGCCATTTTCATCGACGCTCTGGGTTATCTTGGTTATACCCTCGCAAGAAGCGGTTCAGTGTTCACGCTCTCTGGTGCAGTAGCATCCTTTGGTGGCATTGGATCGCCGACTCTGCAGTCAGCGTTGACAAAGCACGTTCCGGTCGATCGCACAGGACAACTTCTCGGTGCGATAGGGCTCTTGCATTCACTTGCGCGAGTGGTCGCACCGGCAGTGTTCAGCGCCATATTCGCAGCCACTGTTGGCAAGTTCAACCAGGCAGTTTTCGTATGTTTGTGTGCGACATTTGGACTGGCATTCATTGTCAGCTGGTTTATTACACCCCATGGTAAGATTCCCTCTCTCTTCAGTAACATTTTACCCAGAGGCTGACCCGTCTCGATCGCAGTATACTATGATGAAGACAAGGCAGACGACGAAGAGGTGGAAGTACCTGCATCATCAGAGCCACGTCGAATACCCATGGTGAGCTCTGTTACGGATGCCGCCGTAAACTTTGTACGCAAAGTTAGAGGCCCAGCTTCGGCTTCGTGATGCCGTTACTCTTTTAGCAACAAACCATGGAACGGACAGAACATCACTCTCATTCACGACAGTAATGATAGCAATTTATACCACATCTACCGCATGAAGGCACAGATCCAATCATGCGATGAAGTTTGATCGTACATCCCCATTTCCCTTCGACCTAGAACTAGGTATAGTCGTGGCAGCTCTTGGCGTTTTCATCTCATTGGTGCCTTTATACAACATGAAAAAAAGGAACTCTCATTCGAGACAGCCGATACAATCTGTCGTAACGCCAAGACGTCGCGGTTATAGTGGTAACGTACCTTAGTTCAGTCCTTTAGTAGCCACTTATACTCTCACAATTCAACTCACACGAGTTCGCGACAGGTGTATGGCTGTAAAGTCTTCCTTGCTGACTGCGGCAAGCTATGTTTCAGCCCTCGTTCGCGCCAATCATAGTTCTGGCGGAGAAAGCGGGAGAAAGAAAGAAGCACTTTTTGCTGGGTTTCGGGTTCCTAGTACGCACATACATACGGAGTACTGTACTGTACGTATGTCCAAGTAGTGGTTTGCGGTGCGGGAGTCCCTGGAAGCAAGCTGCGCAGCTTTCAGGAGTCGTACCGGGAAGGCTCTGCTGAGCAAGGGTGCTGGTGGTAACTATCTCGTGCTGTCAGCGTAAGCGCTCGATGATAATCAGCTTTCACTGTTTATGCATGGGAAGAGGAGTGGGTATTGCTGCTCGAGAAGGAGACGTGAGAAGATTAAAGAAGAAGAAAAAGAAGAAGTAGATAGAACTGCCTGGAGGAGGTCGTTCGTGGGCCCGAAACAGGTGCACACACGGCGGTAGCCTATAGCACTACCTTACCCACTACATGTACCAGGGAGTTTCTAGTTCTACGCCTTGCAAGAAGGAAGGAAGCTCAGTGGCTGCCAAGCTCTGCTTCTGCTCTCCTTGGAATCTGAAGGCTCGGAGAGGCCCGTTTCCATCACCACTACCACACCACCACCACCACCACTACCTCCTCCACCACCACCTCATCCTCGCCCATATCCACGCCGCCCTTTTCCCTCACTACGGCCCTCGCTCCTGGTCTTCGATGTCTGCTTAGCCGCACGCTAGCAGGTTGTCCTGACAATCCTCTCACCAACAACCACTGCTACGACTACCCTTCGCCAGGCTCAGCATAAGCTGTTTCTGTCTATTGGCCAGCATCTGGACGACCTAATATTGATCAAGCGCCGGCCATCCCTCCTACCCTCGGACACGCCTATCGATACTGAAACCCGTCGAGTCTCGTCGCCGGCTCAATCGCCCTCCGACACGGCCTGACGCATCGACTTCCGGCTTCGTACGACCTGTAGCGGGCAGCGCTGAAACAGGGGAGAGTTCGGAGAAGCCGCATCCCAGAAACGCTCTCTTTGTCTCTCTGTTTATAATACCACCTGCGCCGAATAGACGAAAAGAGACGTTGGTAGTGCAAAGGCTGTATTTGAGCAACGGGCTTGTTCTGCATTCGAAGCCCACCCGCAGCAGTGCTGTGCTGGTCACCCGTGGCAGGACCTCTACCAAGCGTGCACGCACGCAAGCAAGCAAGACAAAGCAAGCAGGACTTCACCACGCACATCCCACCACCTCTGCAGCTCTCCTTCTCGACGGTCATCAGACTTTGCACTGCACCGCCCACACCTACACGACTCTCTGCTGTACATTGGCCGTGGCACTGTCCACATCACACTCCTTTGAGTAAATTCGACAAGGCAAATTTATCAATACTCGACTCGCAGGCACGAAACAAACTTGTCGAACCTTATCAATACCTTAATTGATAATGGCTCCCTCGCACCGCCCCGACTACAAACTCAACTTGGAGGGACTGCCTCAACCCAATATGCATCAAACGCGGTCTGCGAGTACGTCGCAGGCCAATTCGCCGATCGAGACACCTGCAGGGTCAGGCCTCCGCTATCCACTTGGTAATGGTCTAGGAGGAGCTGGCAGCCAGGCAGGAACTGGACGTGCCGGAGCTGGCTCTCCATCGAAGGAATATATTGGAAGTCGCTTGTTTCCGAAACGGTGAGTTGACAACCATCCTGAGCCGTCGTCGCCAATGCCAGTTCGTAGTATGGAACACACGAGACTAATGTTTAATGATAGTGCACGCGAGATACAACAACAGGAAGGCCTTGCACCACAGATCTGGGGACCACCAACTTCAGGAAGTGGCCACTCTACACCTCTACGAGAAACCATTCCCGAATCGCCCAGCAGTGACAGCTTCCCCGACTTCAACGCTGGCCAAGTCACCCCAAATCCCGCCTCCGTCTCGTCCTCGATTCGCCGTACACGCGCTGGCACTGTGCCTTCACGATTCCCAGCCATGTCGACCTCGAATGGGTCGCAGTCATCTCCTGGGTTGACAAAATCGAGCCAAGCATCACCTTCGTCATCGTCTTACGGCAACGGCTCTATAATGCATGATGAGACCCAGGCATCAGCGGGTGCGAGTGCTCGTGGACCACCAACCAGTAATGCAGCGCTCCTGTCACGACTGAGGGCTGGCTCGCTTCCGCAGCGTACTGGCCTCTTGGGCAACAGTCCATTTGGCAATTCTCTCTTTGCAAGCAGCTGGCTGGCTGGACGGGAAAGAGCGAGCACGCTTCAGAGCATAAGGTCCTCTGATGGTCCATCGTCGCCGAATGGGTCACCGGCGGATGGCGACGTAAGAACACTCGACTACCTAGGTCTGGTCGACACGCCCAATCAGGGCAGTCTGTCACAGATGAATATGGATATACTCATGAACCAGCAGCGGCAGAATGGAGTGTCAATCGCCGACTTGGCGGCGCTGAATGCATACAACAACAAGAATACCGCAAGTCGCTTTCGCTCGTACTCTGTGAATGCTAAGGAGAAGTATGCCAACATCGACCAGGATGAGCTGGAAGACTACGAGCAATTGGAACAACAACTCTACGCTAATGGGACGTTGACACCCAATTCGGAGATGACAGCTGCGCATGCAGCAGCCATACATGAGGCCGTCCGCCAGCACAATATTGAGGTGCAGGCCTTTGCAAACTATGCAAGTGTCAACAGACCAAGAGCTCGTACTGCAGGCGTCTTGGACTCACCATCATCCCGAGTGCTCCGGAACTATATGCCTACTCCGTCTCGTCTGGACAATAGCATCACAGCTGCGGATTTACACAGCAATGATGGCTCGGAATATGGCAATCTCGCTGCCGCAGTTCATAACATGAATCTGAACAAGCAGGCTTCGTTCGACAACGGCCTTGACTCTGGCAACCTGGAGTCACCGACACGCTCATTATGGCTGGGCAACATTCCCTCTTCGACGACTGTCTCCTCGCTGAATGTCATTTTTGGCCAGTTTGGCCCCATCGAATTTGCCAGAGTTCTGACTCACAAGAGCTGTGGATTCGTGAACTTTGAGAACCTGCAAAGCGCAATCTCGGCGAAAATAGCATGCAATGGGAAGGAGATTTTTCCAGGCTGCGGCCCTGTCAGGATCGGCTTTGCGAAAGAGCAGAGTGCCACTAACACGCCTGGCGCAACTGGTGCATACCCTTCGCCGAGCCCGGATCCCTTCGTCTCCAAGAATCGTAATGATAGTGCCGGTGTCAGCACCGCGGCCAGTGGCAATATCAACGCTGAAACAGCAGCCGCAGCGCTTGTCACCCCAGATCTTCTGGAGCTGCGTGAGGAGATCGCCGATATTGTGCAGCATTTTGGAGCTTCTCCGGAGGAACAGGCACGCATCAACCAGAGTCTTGAAGATGCCATGAGCTACAATGGGTACCAGGACGAAATTCCACCGATACTGGAGCCAAGCCACAACCGTGTTCACGATGCTCCTCGCCTTCGCGAGATCAGGAAGCGTATTGACAATAATAATGTATCACCAGCAGAAATGGAAAACATCGCCATGGAGATGCTGCCCGAGATCGCCGAGCTTGCGTCCGATTATCTCGGAAACACCGTTGTACAGAAGCTCTTCGAGAACAGCTCTGAGGATACCAAAGAGGCAATGCTCACGCAACTCGCCCCCCACTTGTCTGAGATTGGTGTCCACAAGAACGGCACGTGGGCAGCACAGAAGATCATCGACGTTGCCAGGACGCCCGCCCAAATGGTCCTGATCGTGGACTCGCTTCGTCCCCATGGTGTCAATTTGTTCTTGGACCAATACGGCAATTATGTTATGCAATGTTGCTTGCGATTCCAGGCGCCGCTCAATCAATTCATCTTCGATACGGCGCTGAACAGGCTATGGGATGTCGCTCAAGGACGATTTGGCGCTCGAGCCGTACGTGCTTGCCTCGAAAGCCACTTTGCCACCAATGATCAGAAGAGGTTGATGGCCGCTGCCATTGCATTACACAGCGTTCAGCTTGCAACCAATTCGAATGGCGCACTGCTGCTGACATGGTTCCTCGACACTTGCACCTATCCAAGACGGCGTTCTGTATTGGCACCGCGTATCATCCCACATCTTGTGCATCTGTGCACCCACAAGGTAGCGTACCTTACAGTTCTCAAGGTCATCAATCAGCGCAACGAGCCCGATGCACGTGACAGCATACTCCGAGCCTTGTTCTTCAACGAGCAGACTCTGTTCGACATCATCTCAGATCAGGCATGTGGAGCCACCTTTGTATTCAAAGTGCTGACTACACCTTTCCTGGAGGAGAGCATGCGGCCAGAGTGCCTCGAGAACGTCCGGAACGTGCTCACACGTCTCAAAGCGCAGCCAACTCAGGGCTACAAGAGGCTCATGGACGAAGTGGGAATGTCAACTCGCCATGGCGGCACACCAGTCAGTCATGACGGCCGAGGAAACTCGAGATCTCGGCAGCAAGGTGGCAACCTACCACATCTCGATACCCAGAACGGCTATCAGCGACCACCATATGCGACCCCGCAACATATTGATCCTAGCATGGGTGCTGGACTACAACGAACAATCAGCATGGAGTCGAATGGATTCGACCCATACGTGCAACAGCAATACACACACAGCCCCGCCATGTCCAACTCGGGGGTTAGTCCGATTAACGTTCAGTATCAGCAAGCGATGCTCGCTCAAGGTGGCATGCCTAGGCCTCCTGGATTCTATGCTCCTCCTGCTAGCATGGGTTCCTATGGAGGTGCTTCACCAGCGCCACACTTGGTAGATCCATACAGGCAGAACGTGAGTGCCTCTCCCATGGTTCCACCTGGAATGTCTATGCAGAATGGATATCAGCAGCAGGCCTATGGCAGTCCTATGCTTGGCATGCCCGCCACTCTCAATGGATATGGCTATATGCCTCCACAGCAATATTTTGTGCAGCAAGGCCAAATGCCACATCCGCAGGGCCAGATGAATGGCAATGGCAGGCGCGGGCGCAATAACAGAAACAACGGACATGCGAATGGGTATGGCCATTAGGCTACGTACGCGCGGTGTCCTACCGGCTACTCATGACACTCTCTCAAACTCGGCTTCACTCTTACATGTATACCTAGGCCATCTCGGAGCAAGTGAACGGCCAGTAAACCGACTATTTGATAATTGCATTCACCGGTGTTGATGTTTGACAAAAGAAAAGGTGTTACTCTTTGCGATGGCGCGGGAAAGCGATCTGGTGCTTTGTTGGGACACTGTAGAGATGTATGCTTCTGGTTTGTGCCTGGTATGCAGGCGCAAAGCCCAGTAAATACATGGGTTCGTGACCTCGACCGTATCGTAGGAAGAAGGTGATGGAAACCCTCGCAATGAAGAGGGAGTTGTACGGGCATTTGTTACAAGTTTAACGCTTCGAGAGAGACACTTTCAGCGACTTGAAGTATCACCTTCGAGAGGTTCGTGTATGTTTAGTTGTATTTGCAGGTGTTCTTGGTCTGGTGCGGCTTGTTGCTCGGGGAGAGGTTGAGATGTGGACGAGCGAGATGCGGAGGAGGCAAGCGGGCACAGAAGTAAGTGGTTGCACATCACAAACGAATCGCGCCTTTCGCAACGCCACGTTTATAACGACTATTCAAAACTTGTTGTGTATAATTCTTGTAAGGCAATTGTACTGATCACATAAATCGACCCCTGAAGATTACTGTCTATGACTATCTGTCACAATGATGTTACCTGTGCTCGCTTTTTGCAAGACTGAGAATAGGGGGTCTCCATGTCTATGAGGGAGGCGGACTCAGGTCCAGGCCTTCTACGGTGAGTTTGAAGGCATCATTCCGGCTGTAGCTCCCAGCAACATCGAGATCGAGTCTCCCCAGTTCACAGTCTTCAAAGTCCACCTCTTGCACCAATAGTCCGCCATCTTCGACGTCCCATAGTGGTTCCTGTAGCACTTGGCCAAAGGGTCCTATGATACAAGACCCACCACGACAGACAAACTCCTCGCCGTAAGCATTTCCAAAGTCGGCTTGGGACGATATTGACGTGGCCGGCTTCTCCTGTCTCTCAGAAGCAGGATCGGGTTCGTGGTTCTCGCGCAGAGGCGGCAACACCAATTCGTGCTCATCTTCCTTCACGATGACGGACCTACGACGTCCAGGGTTGGAATTCCTCGTAGCGCTTGCTGAGTTCGTCGCTGACTCTCCCGTGACCCATCCTGGGAGATTCTTCCTTTTCTGACAAGATATACTGCTCAGCACAAAACATCTCCCTTCACTCCCCACAGTTCTCATCAGCGGAAGCCAGGTATCTCTCGCATCTGCAGTAGGTGCCAACCATAAATTGACATTCTGACTATAAAGACTGTATCGCAGCAAAGGCATCATATTTTCCCAGCAGATAGCAGCCGCCATGACGAGTTTGACGTTCCTAATCGTTGTAGTAACAGCTTTCAACGTCGAAGGTGAGCCTTGACCCCAGACCAACCTCTCCGACCCAGTCGGCATGACTTTCCGCCTCTTCCCCAAAACTCCCAATCGAGGACAGACGTATACCACAGCACAGTAGAGCGTTCCACCACTCTTCTCCACCAGCCCCGTGACAACAAACACCCCAGTATCCCGCGCTACTTTCTCCAAAAACTCGCGTGTCCCATCTCCTCTATACTCTTTCCCTTCTGCCACGGGCAGTTTCTTCTTAATCCAATTTTCGCCTGCTCCTAATGGTGTATCTCCTAAATCCACGCCGCTGCGGAAATATTGTAGAAACTGCTCTCGGCCTTCATCGCTGCGAGAACCGATTTTCGCTCCGAATTCGGCTGTGCGAGGATATCCGCCGAGAAATGCTTCGGGGAAGAGAATTAGGTCGACGTTTTTTGTTGCTGCTAGTTGGGTTGTTGAGGCGAGGGAAGAGAGCGTTTCCTCGAGAGTGGAGAGTGTGCGCGATTGGGATACTGCTAGAGTAAGTTTCTGAGGCATTATCCGGGCTGGGAGGGGGGGGGGTTGTGTATTGGTTTAATTGATCTTCTCAGATGCTATAAGGTAAGGTGAGGTAGGATTAGGAAGAGATGAGGAGTAAGGTCTGAGGCTCTGAGCATGAGTAGGTAGGTAAGGTAATGTAGGATTGTAGGTACTGTAGTTGCCCGAGTACCCCGCCTCGCCTACGTCTTGACGGCTACCGTTTTAGGCCCGTCATATTCACCTTATTATATGCCTGGTGCTTGTGATTCTTCGAGCACGGCGGGATGCTAGCATCGCCATATCATCGCCATATACGACAAGGGATGTGCAGATCTGGGAGATGGTGGATATGGGCAGAGGACAAAAGTTCACTTGCCCGCCTCAGGAGCTAGAGTCTTGGCAACACAATAGTTCTACGCTAGAACTATGAAGGCCAACTCCATCTCGGACTTCATCATTCGGCTCATTCCACGCTCACCGATCAGCATCGCCATGGCGCCATATGCTTCTACATATCCTCAAGACTCACCGCAGAGAGACCTCTCTCTGCCGCCTGCCAACTCTTGTACGATACATGCGCAGAGTACCATAACACCGTTGTACCAGCGTATATGCTCAATGTCCACCGTCCTCGAGATTATTGCATATGGGCCTCATGTAGACAAGAGCCAGTAGGACGCCGCACTTCACCGAGTCGTCGACGACGGAACTAGCTCTGTCGCCAAGTGGATATTCCAGCGGATATGAGGTGGGTCCAAACCAGATATCCCCTAATCAAACATCGGCCGGCCGCCAGTCAGTCGACAGAACTACGCCAGCTGTGATTTAGATGGTGTGGACATAATCAGGAAAAACCTCAACACGCCGTGGATGCACATTACTTTGCGATATCGGCAACTCCTAGGCGATGTTTCCAGCGTGCGATCTGCACCAGGATCCTGAGACAGACTCTGACGAGAGGACGCATTTCAAAGTGCAAGACCCGCTATGGTCAATCTCATGTTGAGAGGGTGTACCAAAGGTACCTCGAAGTCGCTCATATCACGAGCTCGATTTTGGAGAAGAGGCCGCATGCCGTGGAGAAGATGTCGGCCAGCAAGTTCTAGTCAAGACAAGCCTTCCATCATGCAATCTAGTTCATACCTCTGTGGAGAGGGCTTGTGTAACGCTGACCAGTCACTGGACACCACGCCATCATCGAGTTCATCTTAGTTCTTCCATGTGGCTGATCGAAGCAAGCGGCAAACCACAATCAAGGTAGTTATAAGGTTTGCTTGTCTGTAATGCTTCTGTTCTCTTTTTAACAACCCCAAGACTTTGCTTTCCGTGCTTCGTGATCTTCTCCGTGCCATTCTCTTCACGGTCTTACTTCTTCATCATGCGCTCTTCCATTCTGTCATTGGCAGCAGCAGCAGCTGGTTCTGCTGTTGCCGGCACTGTCAGCTATGCTGGCGTGAACATCGCGTAAGCTGCCTGAACGATCGCACAATCCACTCACTCGCACGAGGCGACCACTGACTTCGGACTCCTCACTCCACAGTGGCCTCGATTTCGGTTGCGACACTTCTGGCAACTGCGTAACCTCAAACGTCGTTGATCCCGGAGACGCTGGCATCAGCCAGATGAAGCACTTTGTTGACGATGACGGCTTGAACGTCTTTCGCCTCACAGTCGGCTGGCAGTTCCTGGTGAACAACCAGCTCGGTGGCGAATTGGACGCCACGAACTTTGCAATCTACGACAAGCAAGTCCAAGGTTGCATCAATGCTGGTGCCGCAATGTGCATCATCGACATCCACAACTACGGACGCTGGAACGGAGCCATCGTTGGGCAAGGAGGACCTACCAACGACGACTTCGCCAGCCTGTGGTCCCAGCTCGCAACTCAATACGTCCAACAGCCCAAAGTAGCGTTTGGCATCATGAACGAACCAGTAAGTCCACAACATATCGTTGTCAAACCGAACCACGACGAGCGACCGCATACATACTAACACCACATCCAGCACGACGTCGAAATCTCCTCATGGGCAACCACAGTCCAATCCGCCGTCGACGCGATCCGCAAAACAGGCTGCTCGCACCAAACGCACAAAATCCTCCTCCCGGGAAACGACTGGACGCACGCCACAACTTTCATCTCCGACGGATCCGCAGCCGCACTCCAACAAGTTCAAAACCTCGACGGCACCACCGAGAATCTCATCTTTGACGTGCACGCCTATCTCGACGCAGACGGCAGTGGCACGTCGACATCGTGCACCACCGACAACGCGGAGGCGTTTTCTGCTCTGGGAGATTGGCTGAGGACGAATCAGAGATTGGCCATGTTGACGGAGACGGGCGGGGGGTCGAGTGATAGTTCTTGCGTGACGTTGTTAGGTCAGCAGTTGGATGCGATTAATGAGTATAGTGATGTCTACCTTGGCTGGGTGGGCTGGGCTGCAGGGAAATTCGATTCTAGCTATGCGCTTGCTGAGACGCCCGTGCAGAGTGGGAGTGGTTGGACGGATGTGAGGCTTGTTACGGAGTGTATTGCGGGGAAGTTCAAGAATGGGACGAGCTCTTAGAGAAAGATGGGCAGCAGTTCTGTGCTGCAGCAGTGATGAGGTGGTTGTATGATTCGAAGACAGTTCACGGAACGATCATCATCATCATTCATAGACGTGGAAGAGCGAAGAGGTATTCGTAGTCATAAGTGTACAGTCGATATGTACTGTACTCAGCTGGATCTGTGGCCGCCCACAATCTTCGTCCGTGCCATCCTCGACGGCAAGGCCATCGCTCCTCGGTGTGAGCGAGAAAGAGAGGAGAGTACCCGCAAACAAACATATCTCTCCGAATCATACTCTCCATTGCTCTCCGTACCCTTCCTGTGATCTCGTATCATATTAATCTCCCCTTGTGCTGCACAGTGAAAGGGTCGGAAGCAGAGTCTCTTTCTCATTACATCATCTCCGTGAAGGCAGCAGTCCTTCTCTTCTCATCTCGTGTCGCATCTTGCGACAAGGACTGCTGCTCTTCGTGACGGATGATGTCGTGTCGTATCGTAACGTATCGTATCGTATCTTATCGTATCACATTGCACTCTGGTTCGTGTAGTATCCCGGAAAACTTGACATACATCTGCCCTTCGACGAATAATGCGAAGAGCGCGCGCGCGGTAGAGGGTACAGACAGACAACACCTAAGAGTGGTAGCGACGCACACCATCCGGGCGCGTGTTGATGCGGCTGCCGGTGTACTTCCTGCTCATGTGCGCTTTGCCATCAAAGTTGTTGCGAACAATAACTTCGATCTTGTACAGGGTTGTCTGCTGGTAGCGCACTTCGCCAAAGTCTCTCTCGTAGATACCAGGAATCTTGGTGAACAAAATGTGTTGGTTCTCGTCGTCATCGGGAGAGGATGGTGGCTCGCTGGTGTTTTCGTTGTGCTGGATGTAGGCTTCGCTTCGGGCCTTGATGCCGTACTGCAGGAAGGTAAAGGCGAAATGTCTCAACTCTGATCGCATCCGGATGGCAATGCGCACGAGCTTGAAGATCGGATCGTAGAGTTCGTTATAGACCTGGGCCTTGGTGTCTCGGCGCCAGGCGTAGGCCAGTTGGTCGACCATGTCCCTAGTCTTAGCGGCAGAGAAGTGCTTGACCCACTCGTTGAATCCCAAGGTATTCTCGATCACGTTGCGAGCGGCTGCAGTGCGAGCCTCCATGCGGGGACGTTTGTATCCGACCCATTCCAGCTGAGATCTGCTAGGGTCTCCGTGGAAATCTTCGTTCCAAGCCTCGAGAAAAGCGTGGGCGTGAAGCGAAGGGACTTGGTCGAGAACTGGAGTATCGAAGATCAACTCATAGGCCAAGCGCCAAATTATGCCGACGACAAATGTAGACTGCAGGTGTGGAGTTCGCAGGATGTCGCGGGCAACACCGGAGTAGTTGACGTGCAATGCTGCAAGGTCTTCGAACGTACGACGCTCCTCAAGAATGCCACGTCCGGGGAAGGTGGCGTAATTGCGAACAATCACCTCAATCTTGTCATTAATGTTGTTGAAAAGCTCCACATACGTCTTTTGGTCAAAGCGCGAGCTGTTGCTGTTGCTTGAGGTAACGACATTAGCTCTGTTCGATATGTCGCGTGGGTCGTAGCTGGCAGGAGCCGCAGGACTAAGACGGTATAATGGACGTTGCGGAAGGACGATATCGTGGCTGATGTGAACAGCTGAGGCACCAGCCGATGCGTGCTTGTGGACTGCCAGTGCGTCCGATTGATCACGTGGGCCGCGGTGAATAGGGGAAGGGGACAATGTGTATCCTTGTCGAGAGGAATCGTAATCCACATGACGACTTACGGCGCCTGGAGGTGAGCGCTTGAGATCTGCCAGGCTGAGCCGTCGACGATGCCGAGTGGCAACCTCGAAGTCCTCAGGTTTATTGTAGCTTGTGCGCTGAACCGGAGACAATGGGTACTGGTGACTACCCTCATTGAGACGTACAGCTGCGGCGCCGAGCGTCCGTCGCTTGCCGTCCCCCGGGCTGATTTGGTGACGCTGCGGACTGGGAGACTTGGACTCTTCGGGCTCAGGGTGCGTCGGGTGCTGGAGACAGTGGAGCCAACGATGCAATGCCAGCGGGCTGGCACCACTTGAGGATCCAGAGGATCCATCAGAACTACTGTCATCGGAGTACAGCCCGGGCTCGGTTGCTGCAAGAAGTAGTGCAGCTGCGGCATTCTCTCTCCGGAATGTGATGTCGTCGATGACCGACTTGTTGATCTTGAGTTGTGCCTGGTGCATTGCAGCTCGTGGACTCTCCTTTACCAGGGGTTTAGACTCCTCGACCAGCTTGCGCAAGCTTCCCGCGCCATCGCTCTCGGCGGGCGGAGTCTCCAGTGGGGCACTATAGGGGGTCAGGCTTGGGCAGTAGACGTGCTCAAGGAGTCAAGTTACCTTCCGCCAGAATTCTCACTGAAGTTGACATCATCCCGAGCAGCCTTGACCTCCTCTCCGATGGCGCCAAAAGCATACGGAACCGCATCCTCCTCAGCGAAACGCCCCGCGGTCGCCATGGTGACCATTGCTGATCTGTTCAATAGACTACTATCCGTTCCTACTCTTGCTACCAATCTTCGCCCGCCTATTGTTGCCGCCACTGAAGTGAAGAGTGTGGATGTGACTAACCTGAATGCCCGAGTACCACCGACCCGTCGATGGTTGTGGCGATAACGCGAAACAGAAAGTGCGAGAAACCGCAGGATGGAAAGCAAACAACGGAAGTGTGTTGAGGGCAGAAGTGTGTTGAGGGCAGAAGTTCGGTGTTGATGTTGAGGATGTGGAAAGGAAGAAGAAGGGCAGAAGTTCAATCTTGAAATGGTATGACTGTTCCCCAGCCACCAACATTGCGAATTTCCCATTATGGGTTTCATAGCTCTCTTAGCGTGGTTGTAGCTATGGCGGAAGTGGGTCCAGTTCGCCCGATATTCACTTATTGACCAGTAATACGCGAGCAAAGCCACATTACAATGCACAATGCGCGCTCTCAATGGCAAACAATTCCCACAATAGGTTGCTGTTGTGGCGCATAACTAGGCAATCCACATAGAAAACCGTTGCCAAGCAAGGCGAAATGCCTCGTGATGATGATTGCGCACAGCCAGAAATCAGCTCCAGCCACACATGATGCGAGCCTGCTCTATTGCTCCGCTTCTCGGAGCAGGGCCGCTTGTGCCGAGAGCAGCTTGCCGATTGTCATCGTATTACGAGAGGAGACGGGAATTGGAGGCCAGTCCGCCTGGCCTCGTGCTTGACTCCTGGAATTCGACATGGCGAATGGCCATTACGACAGTATCTGATCTTGACACAACCAGGGCGTACTGGGGATCGGGAACGGCACCAGGGCCAATTGCAATTCGTGGCGTCCGTGACGAGAGGATGTGTTGGCGGGTACGGCCGCTGGGGCCATCGCTGGAACGCGTCAATGCAACAATTCAACACCTACGCATGCACAACCAGCGTTGAGACAAGGCAGCAGAAGCCTTGCATGGCTGATGGTCTCCAGCAGATATCTCGCCAGTTTGCGAACAGAATCTAATGGGTGCACGTAGGTACAGCGGCGCGTGGCAGCTATAAATCCAGCACGCAAGAAATTCCCCTTCCAACTGACGACCAGATACCCACAGCTGGACTGCTCAGCCGACGGATGCATCTACTGTGCTAAAGGGTGTGGTGTCCCAGCGTTCTCTGAGCGTGCCATGATAGTAGCTGTGCACGATCCCACCAGGCTTCGCGCCGCTCGCAGCCATCAAAAGTGTTCCCAGGCTCTTTCTCTCAATACATTGAAGGTATTGGTACAACACAATTGCTTCTGCAGAGCATGATTACAGACATGCTAAGGCTGTGGGAACGATGAGGTGAAGTTCGGGCAGAGGTGAAGTTGGTTTCCTTGGCTCATGCACCGTCTCGGCGTCTCCACTTCCCAGATCGGCCTCTAGGATGTCCCAACTTCAATCCTCCATTTTACCTGTCATCGGGTACCCGCTACAGGCGGACAACAAGAACAACACTGAGTAGCAATTGTATTACATCAATCAGTCCGATATGGTCACTCCAAATCTTTCAGAAAAGGTGCTGTCGCATCGTAGCGCCATTCAGATTACAATCTCATACTTGATAGGGAACACCATGAGCCGACGAAGGATTTCCCAGCGATGGTATTTTATTGACACCAATGTCATAGCACTCGAGAATTGGCGGCAGTGCAGCCCTTATGTGGTGGCTAGATGCTGGCCTGACGAGAGAAGATATTATCTTTCTTCTTTGCCCCTTTGGTGTTAGGAATGTACCTCATTTACATAAATATCACGGACCTTCTCTTTATTTCTCGAGTGCCCTGTCTACGGGCTATATGTGCATACTTCAGCCTAGAACTACCCCGAGTGCTTTGCCGATTTCTGGATCTTCGCCAGCTTTCCACCTTTCCTACAGCTTGGTGATCTCGTAGGTTAGAGGGTGACCGACTCGCGCTCGCTGCCAGTTGGAGCCTCGCTAATGGTGCTTTGGAGATGGTCCCTTTCTCGCGCCAGCGGTGGTGAACCGATGGGAGGACGTCAGCTGCACGGAGGTGAAGTGTGAACCGCCTAATACGCCTGCTGCTTGGGCAATACTAGGTAGTATATTGTTGCCCCTGCGACGGACTCGCCGTTGACACCCTCTGCACTTTTCTACAACACACTACTACTATACACACTACTACTATACAACACACTACACAACACCCTACACAACGCTTTTCGTCGCGCAATTTGCTTGGCAGAAGGTGTGGCGTAGAACAAACGATTGCTGCCCGATGAGGCCACAAATGTCTCGTCAGGTTGAGAGTGTGTCATGTATGTGGGAGGAAAAGAGAGCGAGGTGAGCAACGTAGGGGAGATGCGACGGGGAACATGGATGAGGCGGGAGTGTCCGATGGAGAATTGGAAAGTCGTCAATGCCTAATCAAAACTTACTTAGAGATTATGACATCGCTCCAGAATTTTCCAACCGCATCCCGATTTCAAAGCACGAAGAGGGCAGATATAATTCTGGCCAGGACTCTCTTCAGAGACACTTACTGAACTACACGACATCGGTATTCGAGCCAGTACAAACCACAACCATGGCCAACAATCAGAACGATCACCGGGAAGAGGAGGAGGAAGACCAAGCAATGCTCGATCCCAACGAGGCAGAAGAAGTAGTGGAAGACGAGGATGGCGATGCGGCCATGGACTCGGGCGAGGAGGAAGAAGACGACGGACCAGGCGACGTACAACAGACGATACAGCTACAGAACGACAGTGTGGCCCACTTCGACGCGCACAAGGACAGTGTCTACTGCATAGCTCAACATCCCACCCGACCAGAAGTTGTTGCGACTGGCGGAGGCGATGACACTGCCTATGTCTGGGATGCCACACCGGAGCCTGGCCCAGTGCTACCGGCAAGTTACGAGACGAATCCACAGCCGCGGGAACGCCAAAGCCAGCAAGTCATCGCAAAGCTAGGCCCACAAGATGAGACCGTCAACACCATCGCCTTTACACTCCCCAGAGGCGATTATATTGCTACAGGCACAGCAGGTGGCACGTTGAACGTCTACACCACACCCACAGCACAATCGCCCCAATCACACTTAGTAGCTTCTGCCAAAGAAGTCGACGACATCACCTGGATTTTACCCTGTCCTTCCACCAATGAATCATACGCCAATACAATTGCCTTGGGAGCTGCGGATGGAAGTGTCTGGATCTACAGCATCGACGGCCAAAATCTGAATATCATCCAATCTTTTTTCCTTCACCAAGCACCTTGCACAGCCGGCGCCTGGACGCCCGGAGGCCAACTCCTCGCTACGGTAGACGAAGCCAGTTCTCTCTATGTCTGGGACGTCTTCGGCGAAGCAGCAGCAGCAGGCGTATCAGATCCCAACGGAAGTCAAGCCATTATACAATTCACCGCCGATGACGAGCGCTTCAAAGTCGATGGAGGGCTCTATTCTGCAGCTATATCGCCCGGAGGAGGCATTGTGGCAGTCGGAGGGGCATTTGGCAATATCCGTGTAATTTCACTTCCTCGCCTGTCGGCTACACCGTCATCACAACAGAGCTCGGGGAAAGCCAAAGCTGGATCATCCAAACAAGCACCCGCTGCCGCGAGTAGTTATGGTCAGATTCTTTCTGCTTTCGCAGCGCAGACCGATGGTGTGGAAACTCTAGATTTCAGCCAGCCTCCACTCACGCTCCTCGCAGCAGGGAGTGTCGACGGGTCGATAGCCATTTTCGACGCGGCGAAATCCTTTGCTGTGAGACGTTTGATCAAAGACGCTCACGCGCTCGACGAAGTGCCGCATGCCGTGATCAAAGTAGAATTTGCAAAGACTCCACTCGGTACAGCCAACACCAAAGCCCATTTGCTCACCTCCTGTGGCAACGACGGTGTAGTCCGACGCTGGGATGTTCGAGGAGGTACAGCTAGTGCGGGACAAGGCTTGGTGAAGGAATGGAAAGGGCACATGGAAAATGACGGAGAAAGGGGAGGAATTCTCGGGTTTGTGCAAGGGAATGGACATAAGCAGGTGGCAGGGTCTCACATCATCACTGCTGGAGATGACCATGTCAGTTTAGTGTTTGAGCACAGGGACGCATAGAGGAGGACACGACTGTCTTCGAGCTCACTTGATGTGCTCCGTTACCCTCGCAAGTCGGTCCAGTAGATCATGTGTTGACGCTTGTAGACGGAGAGATGATACCCGATGAGTTACGAATTCCTTTTGTTTCAAACCCCTCAGCCTCTCAACCTTCTTTGTTGTATCACGGAGCAAGTTAGCCTGATCATCGCGGACTCCGAATTCGCAAGCTCTCGTGCGTGGTGATCAACATATTCCTGAACAATCCAGAGTTCAGGGCATATCTAAAGACCAGGTCCATGATGTGCATGTTACCATGACAGCTTCAGGTTGGTAACCTGGGAGCTTGTGTCATCCTTAATTGGTGCTTTATGGAGTTTATCTGACAGCAGAGCCGGAATTTGTAGTGGCCGACGTTATTGAGCCAGGGTCTGTTATGGACTATTCCTGTGGTGTGGTAGCACAGGACCTCTCACACGTACCTTGTCCTTTCTCTTCATCCTTATGCTTGAGACCTCTGTGCATCTCGGTCCAATCTTTACTTTCTACGTCTTCTAACGACAAAGCAGTTTGAATCCGCTGAGCAGTGATGAGGTAGCTGGCGGGTAAACCAGTGACCTGCTGTACCAGTCTTGACGCCACAGTCTCGTCTGTGTCTACAAGTGAATGAGCAACGAGTAGAGCTGCAGCCTTCCCACTCAGCCAGGTGTTGGGCATGCCGTGCCCGGTGAATCCTGCTGCAATGTACGTATGAGGTGAGTCAGGCACTTTGCCAACCCAAGGTCGGTCGTCTCTGGAAAAGCCCATGATACCAGACCACATGTAGGTGGCTTGCATCTCAATTTCATCATTCTTCTCTCCTTCCGGGAGCTGGAAGGCATCAACGAGTTGACTGCGTAGGTAGTGAGCGGTCTGGGAATCCACAACGCTATCATCTGTGACCCCAATGGATTCACCATGCTGTCTCCCGCCACCGAACATAAGATGACCACCCCGCTCTGTAGGTCGCTGAATCAGGTAATCATCTAGACCGTCGCCAAGAAATCCCAGGGAGGTCTTTAATCTGTTATCACCAGATACGGACGGCAATGGTATCAAGCTACTCATCTGGCCACGGCATGGGACGATAAGATCCGCGAATTCTGGGAGAAGATGAGATGTGTAGGCGTTCGTGGCCAAGACGACTTTCGAAGCTGAAATGGTGCCGCGAGATGTGAGCACCTCTACCCCTTTGGCATGTGGAGACAGACCAGTGACAGGTGTCAGAGTCTGTAGGTTGAATAATCCGTCCAACGTTGTCGAAGTGAGCAGCTCTTCTAGGATGTGAGAGACGAACTTGTATGGCCACATCCGCGCTGCCACGTCGGTGACAATGGCTCCCGACGCGGTCGGGATGCGAAGTGCAGCCAGTTCTTGTTTGGAAGTAGTGAAGCGCATCATGGATGCCAAGTCTGGTGCAGTTGTCTTCATGGTTTCGAGTGCATGTTGAGCGGCCTCGACGTGCGCCTCTGCATACAGCCCGCGAACACCCGGCTGAGCCACGAATTCACAGTCAATGTGCTTATTATCGATCATCTCGCCAAGAGCCTTGAAATTGGCCAATTCAAATCGACCGATGTCAGGGTGTTCTGGGTGCTCGAAGAAGATGGGCTGGCAATGACCACCGTTCTGGCAGGGAGATCAGCCACACACTACATGAATTGTGTGCAGAATCAATGCATACTCGCCCTGTAGCTCCCCAGCATGCCTCTCGAGCCTCAAGCATGACCACAGTGGGTTTCTGTCCCTCACTGTTGCCATCGTTGAGTAGATGATGTGCTATGCTGGTACCTGTGATGCCACTCCCTACAATGACAACATCGGCAGTCTTTGGCAGGTTTCGAGTGGAACGATGGCCCAGAAGGAGGCTCGAGGGCTCGCTATGCCAGAAAGACTTGGAGGAGGCCTCGCTAGGCAGACCGCAGGGGCTTCGCTGCTTGGGCATTGTTGCAGCTGGGTGCTGTGAGGACATTATGGTGGTGGGATGTGAGAGTGGATGAGAGGGAACGAGGGAGGGAGATGGGAAGAGAGAGAGAGAGAGGGCGAGAGAGAGACAGAGACGAAGACACGAGCTACATGTATGTAGCTGTCCTAGCTGTCCACATGGCGTGTAACATAGCTGATAGTCACCGGATGGGAATATGCCTGATGATAGCAGGGAGGGAGGTCCAGGGCGTGGGGAATAGATATGGCGGCGGCAACGCGGCTGTCACGTGACATTGAGATCGATACTCCGACTTGCCGCATAGGGAAGTTAGACTACTGCGCATATATACTACCGCACAGCTTCTTTTCTATTCCTTCTCTGCTTCTTGTTGGTGAGGTCGCTGCGTCGCAATCACAGTGATATTCTATGGCCGGCTTCCTCGGCAGCCTCCAGGGCGTTCTGGGCGGTGCAAAGTCGTCGGTGAGCTCTGCGGCCTCTTCCGTGGACACAGATGGTATGTCCTCGAAAATGCCAGCCTTCCATGAACGTTCGCTGCTGGGCGTGCCGTACTGACTCTTCGTCTCTCTATAGACTTCGCCGACTTTGCGACGGCAGCAGCCTCGCCCATCGTCCACACTGCCTCGTCCGTCTTCGATGCTGCGGCCACGACTCCCACTCCGAAGGGAACCTTCTCCGGCCTGGGAACTGGTCTAGCGGGACGTCCCTACACAAAATGGTATCGAGTATGGGAGCGCGTGACCATAGCCGACTTCTACCAGGAGCTCTTCATTATTCCCATCATCGTCGTCGTCATTCTGGTGAATATGTGGGGAGCTCGAGCCAACAAGAAGCGCGCAGCACAGTGGGCGGAGCTACATCTGCCTCACCTGGAGCAGGAGTTTGCAGCGGTGGGGTTTGGCGCAAAAAGAGCAGATGGGCAGCCGGGACTGCTGTGGAAGGAGAAGAGCAAGAACGAGTACATCACGTATGCCACGGGAAGACAGAACGTGGCTTTTCTGGACGTCAAACTCACTTTGTACAAGCGGTACAACCCGATGATCTGGCTAGGTGAGCTGGCCGCTTCCTTCTTCGTGGACAGCTATGATGCGCCGGAAGAGCGACTCGAGGCGACGGCATATGCGTTCGATGGCCGAGAGAGGAGCATGGTGCCGGCGCACGCGCAGAACCAGAGCTCGCAGCACCGAGACAGCACTTTTGATGGCTTTGTCTGGGCAATCGTGCACAAGGATATGATGAAGAAGCTTCGCAACGACCGATACGACGTTAGTTTGGCTGTGCAGAAAGACCATCCCAAGCTGCCTCAATGGGCAACGATCATGTCTGAGGGTGCAGAGATCACCGAGGCTCTTCTTACTCCAGAGCTCATCAAGGCCGTTACTGCAGCTGGGGATGACCTCGAGGCTCTGATCATCACCGACCAACCAGTCGATGCTCCAAGAAAGTAAGTTATGCTCTAGCTCTTCCTATGCGTGGCTAGACAGATGTGCTAATTGAGCCACAGACTCAACGATCTCGTACCCAAGAAGCGCATTGAGCTCCTCACCCGACTCTCAACCTCCAGAGCAGCGGCCGATCTCTTTGCCTACTTCCTCCGTCTACCAGATCAACTGGTAACAGGCGCCCATTTCCGTCCGGAAGCACTCCGTAAAGTCCGCGCCACACGTGAGGAGGAGATTCGCAAGATCAGGAAGATTGACGATGACGAGAAGGCTCTCGAGAGAAGAGAGGCCAGCGATAAGCTCAAGAAGGAGGAACGCGATCGCAAGCTGAGCAGGATGAGTGCCGAGGAGCAGAAAAAGTTTCTGGAGAAGGAAAAGGAGAAGACGCAGCGCAAACAGACGAAAAAGCAGACCATGAGAGGTTAGCATTCTATGTGTTAAAGTGGTGAGAGTCCACGCTATTTTGGGTGTTGCGCAACCTTCACTTGTGGGCTCTGCGCGGTGCTTTTGTGTGCTGCATGAGCTGCAGCCCTTAGATTCTCGCCGAACATATTGTAAAAAAGCTCATTCTGTTCAAATAGTTTCTCACAGACATGTATTCGCCACACTTTCATGTAGCTGATTGCAACGCTTAGATTGGACAATGCTAAAAGCTGTCGTGGCTCGAGAAATCCACAGACTCAGCCCGATTTCGCAAGAAAGACAGCACCATAGCAGTCTAGGCGCACAAAATGAAAAAAGCGATAATCGGTAACGGCCGAAGGCATAGAAGGGCCGTTTCAGTCATATTGGTATAGTACCAAAGATCTCCACAAATACGATGCCAATTCCGCTTTCTATTTTGGCGGTTTCTCTAGCAGCTAAACGGAGCAGTGATAGTCCCATCGGCATACGCGTCCACAATCGCTTGAATCGTCACATACAGCCCAGCAATACATATGAACAAACCCGCAACAATCGTAAGCACTGCCGAGAGTGTGCCCGTCCACATCTTCTTCCACGTCCGGAGTCCTTCACCATCGTGATAATGGTCGTGGAGCCAGAACATGCCGGCACTGGAAGAAGGATTGTTTGGTTAGCAAAAAGGGTTTTATATAGTTCCAATTGAGGGAGGGAGAAAAAAGGATACTCACATTCCATAGGTAAACCATGCTGCGAAAGCGGACGCTGTAATGCCCAGCAAGTAGTTGAAAATCGGCACTCCGACAGCGAGGAGGAAGGAGATTCCGCTCAAGAAAGCTACTAGACCGATCCACACGCCCCAACCGAGGATGGTGTGGTCGTGTAAATGGCGTGAACCGCGAAAGAAGCGGATGAATAAGATTTTGCTGGCTGTGTGGACGTAGAGTGCTCCGGCGATGAGGAGATTGGGCAGAGCGATGCCATATGCAGCTTTTGACCATTTCGACTCCAGAGAGGAGAACGAAGGTGATAGGACGGCACTGCCGATGAACCCGTAGGTGACTCCGGCGAAGATGGCGTAGTAGGTTGTTGCAAAGGCTTGCAAGCTATATGCTGCCTTGATAGCGTCCTGAGGTCTCTTCATTTCGGACATGAGAGCGAAGAACCTAGACAGAAAAAAGGAAAAAGATTAGCACAGACACAGAACTTGCGGGGATTTTTATGAATAGGGGGGCGAGGGAGGGGGGGGGGTCCATTGTGACGAACATGAAATGGCCGCAGTATGCAAAGACTGGGTTTGTAATGGAGAAAAAAGCTGTCTGAAAATCGCTCGAACGAGCCGCAACCACCTCACGAGACTCGACTGGATGCGCACCAGCACCAATCATGCCCACAATGCCCGCAATGGTAATACTGAGCACGCTGGGAATCGAGAGCCAGCCGAGATTATCATAAGTTCGCGGCAGCGCGCAGACGAACGTGGCAGCGGCAAAGATGCCTGTGAAAGAGATATTGCACAAGCCATTCTGGCTCAATGCTGCGAGGGCGATTTGTCCCGAAAGCATCTGTCCGCCTGCAAGCAGCACGGCGAAGAATAGTGTGCCAAAGGCAAAGACTTCGCGGCCGATGGGTCCGAACATGATCTTGCCGGCATCGCCCATGTTGTGGACCTCTGGGTGGCGAAGCTTGAATCGCACCAGAAGGAGAGATGTGTAGGCGGCAAAGACTCCGAGAAAGATGATCAAGATCAGACCGGGCGCCATTCCGACTGTGGCCAGCGACGAGGGAAGGGATAGCATTCCATTGCTGACGATTTCGGCAATCATGAGAATGGCTACGATTTGCCATGAAAGCGTCTTGTACTTGATGTCGTGGTTTTTTTCGTGGCCGAAGACATCACGGTCGTGGTAGTCATCGTCGGGGGAGCCCACTCGGGCGTCGTAGCTGCTCGAGGTGGTATAGTCTTCTGGCTTGCTCATCTTGAGGTGCGTGCTGCGCCGGACATGTCACGAGATCGCAACACAGCAACGTGAGGGATGGAAGGTTACACAACAAACAACAACAACAACAACGACAAGGTGTCAGGGCTTTCAGCTAAAGGAGTGCAAGCGGAACAACTGCGCTAGAGTGGGCAGGGCAGATCAGCTAAGCTAAGCAGCCTAAGCTCATGGGCAAGCTGAATAGGCTAATCAGGCTGTGCAGATGCTAACTCGATCAAGAAAATGCGCCGGTGCAATATGGGCAGCGGTGACCTCCGCCGCGGCTGGTCCACAAAGCTGTTAGTTATACTGTACATGATTATTACATGTAGGATGCCAGATGGTCCACGCATGAGATGACTTGGGCCGCTGGGCGAGAAGGCTAAAGTCAGCTCGTGCAAGGGTGATGATTTGTTGGCTCGTATACTCGTCCAATGCGCTGTCGACGCCGAACCTAGTCCAATTTCCTTACATATTCGACTGGTCCAACGTATCTGAATCGGGCCCAGACGAAGTAGAAGACGATGCCCCAGATCGCCACCGTGGTGAACACCAAGGAAGACCAATTCATCGTCTGTAGCGATGGAATGGGTGCAGGCGGGAAGAATGCCTATGATCATCATCAGTAGGCACTCCGCCGTCATGGGTGGTGTTGTTGGTGCTGCACAAGCGGTACCTACCATCACGAATACCACCGCGAGAAAAGCGAGAGCAAACAAGTTGACCGGTAAGCCCCATCTGCCCAAGTTGAACCGTGAAGGAAGCAGAGGCTTCTTTGATAATCTCCTCCACACGAAACAACCGATACAAACCGAGTAGGACACCACAAGCACTCCATTCGTGAGGGACACCAAACTGTTGAATGCAACGGTACTTCCCACGTTGATCAACGACAGTAAACAGGAAATAGCTGTCGATGTCACAACAGCGTTCATCGGCACATCCAATCTCGGATCAACCTATAACTCGAATCAGCATACAGCGAACAACGGAAACGAACAGAATAACGTACGCGAGATAACCAGTCCGCGTACGGTGTTCCTTGATCGCGTGCAAATGCGTACTAAGAGAAAAGACCATTAGCTCGTGATCTCGGCGGCACAAAACCAGCAGGTGTACCATCTGACGAGACGCAGAGGCCATGATGGTAACTGCGCTGAAAGCATCCATGAAGATGATGATCTGGGAGACGTCAGCACATCTCAGTCCATATTGCCATCCAAAGTACTTACTGCCGACATCGCGTTAGTGGCTGCCAAAGAACGGGTCGAGTTGTAGAACATTTGGATGAATGGAAAGCCAGTAGGCGAGGTGAGCACTGCATGTCCATATGTCAATCCAGCAATTGCGACTGTGAGGTGGACTTCATGGACAGACCTTCGGCGAGGTCGCCAATACAATACGCAACAGTGATTGCTGTAATCATACCCATCGCTCCGTTGACGAACGTCGCCCACATCATGGAGCGTGGAAGAGTGTATGAGGCATCTTTGAGCTCCTCGCTCATGTGAACGGAGGCATCAGCACCAAGCAGTGGCACAACGCAAGCTTGCATTCCTATCAGGGCGGATAGTCCAGTATTACCCCAGCCTGGGTCTTCGAACGTCGTCCAAGCGAACTCCGAGGTCGATCGCGGCGAAAGAATCCAGAGTGGTGCAATAATGCAGAAGAAGCCATAGACATGGACAATCAGGATAGAGCCCTCCACCAAATGCAGTCTTGTAGCCAGGAAGATGTTGAATAGAGCGCCAAAGATGAGTACTGCAATGACCAGTAACGTTCCATGCCACCGCTCAAACACGTATGTATCGGGATAGTTGAGAACCAACAGCCCCTGCATGATAGTGCCCGCTTGAAAGCCGATTGACGCTTGAAGTGCTTGCCAACCCAGGACTCCGAGCCATCCTTCGTATACGTAGAACTATCAGCTCTACACATAAACAGCATTACATAGAAACAGTTCGACTCACCCACAACATAACTCAGAATCTGCTGTTGACTCCTCGGGCTGAACTCACTAACCCAGTGATATTGGCCTGAACGTTCATTCAGCATCAGTAATTTTCTTCCTGCCACGAAGAAGATCCAAATATCGCTTACCTCCCGTGGTTGGGGCCATCGAACCCATCTGTCATATCCAGCATCAGCGGAGTGTAGTAGAGGAACGCGTCTCGTGCGTGACCGATTCGTACCTCTGCCATGGAAAGGTATACGGCTGTGAAGCCCAACCAAGCCATAGCCCAGGTCCAGATGAGGCCTGCTGTGCCACCATTCGTCAAGACGATGCTCAAGCTGCTCAAGAGGGACTCCCAAGAGCACATGAGAATCGCAGAGAAGCCAAACATCGTGACCAACTTGAAGTTCCGCTGCAACTCCTGGCTGTGGCACACAGTCAGTCGATCAATTGCGCTCAGTCTTTTCATGATGATTTAGTTAGGTGTGCAACCTTTTGCCCATCCGGGCCATATCTCGTAGATCCTCAGCATTGCCGCCTCGCGTGGCTCTGTAGATCGACCCTTCGGTAGGACATTCAGCCTGCTTCGGCGACTTCATTGTTGACAACAACAAAGTGCAATTCAGGTCTGTTGCCATATGCAAATAATATAGAACATGAGTATTAAAAAAGTGTTGGATAGCATTAACGTTTGAGTGAGTGAGGCCCCGCCCAATGGCCGCAGGTCAATAATAATAAATGTGGCATGGTGTCACTACTGCATATAGTTTCTACTGTGTACCGGGCTGGTGTCAGCACTTCGGCGTGCGTAGTAAGTAGTAAGTCTCGCTTGCTGGTAATAATAAGCTCCATCCAGCAAGCCTTACCGTATACTCCTTATCGCGAAAGCATGCGTGAGATTTGTCGCGTCTCACGCTTCGATGTGGTCCCCGCCATGGAGCCCGAACTGCCGGACATATTCCATCCTGGTTCACACGAATGTCAGCTGCGATTTTTATTGTACTATTTGACCCTGTGCCTAACGCCCCTGGACCCGTGCGCATCGAAAAGGTGGACTGATAGCAGAGCGGTGAGCGGCCATATCATTCGGCAGTGGAAGCAGTTCCAACGTATTCACTTGCATTCACTTCCCATGATGATGATCAGAGCAACAAGGAAGGGTGCGCCGGTGCGGGAAAAGGGGCACGGCTAAGGTAAGGATGAGATGAAGAGTCCTGCCATGTGGGCGGCCCTTTCCGGTACCCAAATTGCCAAGGAATGTGAATTTAGACTTCACTTCAACAGGTCAGGTAGTTTTAGCCCATGCTGCGGACACTAGCGGTCCGAGCGAGTCCACTTCCGATGTGATAAGACGCTGTACAGTACAATGAGTACATACTAGGGAGCCTCAGGGAGGTGCTGCAACTTGCAAGCTGATGGGAATCGAGATCCATTCAATAGTGGAGGAGCCTAGGAGGAAGGCTGGTGGGTGGTGGTGGTATCACGATGAACCCCTCCAACCTTAGCGCCTGAGCATCACGCCGTGGACCTAGTCTTCATCGATCCATCTTGGAGCAGCGCCAACAGATCCTCTACATGGGTCTTTCCCCCCCGAAGTTTTTGAGGCCGCGCACCCTTCTCGACTCGGCCAGAACCTCACCGTCGCTCTGCCATCATCTCTCAGATCTTGTGCAGAAGATGGCACTAATGTATTCTTGAACATCTTGCCATTCCTTCTCTTGTCCAGTGTTCTGCCATGATCAGAGCGTGTTGATGACCAGCATGGAGGCTCACGAGAAACTGTACCCTCCGCTTGCGACGATCGCTCCTGATGATCACAGGGGAGTTGCCTGGGTCATCAGCATTATCTGCTTTTCGCACATCTATCTGACCTTAGCTCTACGACTCTCCGTTCGGTGGCGGAGATTCCAGCCTGACGACTATGCACTGGTGATCGCCTGCGCCTTGGTGCTCTGCCAGTATAGCCTCGTGTTTGGCGCTGTTGGGATGGGAATGGGCTGGTCCGGTGTGGCAATTGCTGGAGATACGCGGACAGAGACCGCGTGGCACGTAAGTGATGAGCACCATCTCGACCAATTCACTTGAGTGACCGAGTAGCTTGCTAAAGAATGTCCAGCTATTTCTTGCTAGTGAAGCATTCTTCATTGGCGCCATGTTCGTGGCCAAGCTGGCGGTGCTCTTGACAGTGCAGAGCTTGTTGGCAAGAGATATGATTATACGATTTGTGTTCCGCTCTACGTTGGCCGCATTTGTGCTGCTCGGCGTCAGTGCAGTCCTAGTCGTCACTCTTGGGTGCGGCTTCGACAATCTCCTCGCGTCTACCGAAGGCAGTTGCAATCAGGTATGTTAGCCTGTAAAGACCAAATCAAACTTCCACAAGCTGAGTGTGAAAATAGACAAAACGCTGGGTGATCATCGCCGCCATGGACTCCGTCTCAGAGGTCTGGACGTTTTCCCTCCTCTGCTGCGTAGTCTGGCCACTCCAGATGAAGTCCAAGTACAAAATCACCGCTACAGCGATGATTGGTCTACGCCTATTGTGAGTTCACCCCACGCACCAGACAGCGAGTCGAGCGCATCGAACTGACGACAACCAACAGCTGCATTGCATTCGCAGGCGTACACGCACACTACGTGAACGTTTATGAGCACGCTCCGCTGCCTGCAGTGGGCATCATCAAGCCACTAGTCTGGCAAAATCTCTCCTTAACGTGGTCGCTCCTCTCTGCAATGGCAGTAGCACTGAAGCCTTTCCTCAAAGACTTCCACACCGGTATGGGCTTGGATTTGGGCCACGTAGTCGAGAGCAATTACGGAAGTGGGAGCAAAAGAGTCGGAAAGCAAAGCTATGCCATGCACAACTTATCGCCCGATCGAAGCAAAAACTCGCAAGCTGCACTCGAGCCTACGACTAGCAAGGAAGTGATGGACCACACCAGAGACTTGACAGAAGGTGATCACTACACCGCAGAGATCTATCACGAGGGTCGGAAAGCTAGCATTGGGAGCATGCGCTCTGAGGATCCCATGATTCGAAAGAAGACGGACATTGATGTGACATATAACGGGCCCAAGACAGTGTAATGATTAATGAAATCTGCACCGGTTGCAGGTTTTAAGCTGGATATAGAGACACATGGAATTTTGAAGACTTATCATCGGCAAGGAGGTCCAGAGAGGCCTTTACATGCCACAGCAGACATACATGTATTATTGAGCAATGCACTCGTCGGTAGTAAAAGGGAATGTATGCAATTGTAACCACGATACATCACCGCCATCCGCATACACCGCGAAGCCCGGTCGTCTTGATCTATCGACATCAAGCCTGCCCATCACGCATCTGTAACTCGAGTCTCCACATCTCCAATTTCCACAATTATATTAACCTCGAAAAACGTAGCCCTCGGAGCACCGTTATAAGCTCTAAGGGACTTCACCTCTCGCTTGCCCAGTATCGCATGTCTTTGCACAAGCATATAAGGCACGCCCCAGAGATTTTCCGTGCCCAGTATCGCATCGAATCCCTCCATGTCCTTTGTAATAAGCTTACCGGGCCATAGAGGAGCTCTTCCCTCGATGATTTCAGGGTCTCCTGGCCAATGTGTTTGAAGCACGCGAGCAAGAACAGTTTGAGTTCCTTCGTTAATGACGCTCTTCTGTACGACATACTTGAGGTCTCGAGGGTCATCTCCACTATCGGCGCAGACTTTGGCCCAGAGAAGCCACCATATGTCGGATAGTCGAGAGAGTTCTGGCTTGCGCATCGTCTCCCAGTTCCAGCTTCGAAGCAGGCCGTTGATGAAATAGTCCGGACCTACGAGCGTATTAGGGACAGTCATGTACATTCAACAGATCTGCTGTACGCATACCAAAATTGTAATATGCAACGATGACTCCTTCTTTGGGGTAAAAGTTGTTTTGGTACTCCGCCATAGTTGCCTGCGACAACAATCAGATCTGTGTATCCTGAGGACTAGGCTGTGCTCACAGGGTAATGATAGGTTCTACCATTCATAGTCACAGGTGCATGAGCGGGAGTCGTCTTGTGCTCTAGGTGGCCCGCTTTGCCAGTCATACCACGACTACCCACCAAGCTTCTTAGGCCGGGATCAATTTCGTTTGCATAGTTGATTTGGAGTGGACTTGATCCTTGAGGACCAGTCCAGCCCCATTCGGCCAACTGTTCGTATCGAGTCCATGGACTGCTTGCCTGGTTTCCAGCTAGAGCTGGGTTCTGCATCCAGCACATCAACGCGTGACCTTTCGCTTTGGCTCTGTAGTAGACTGCATCCGTGGCCGGTCGGACGACCTGGGCAGGCAATCGGCGGGGTGGGGCTCGACGAATGAGGCGTTGGGGTCTGGTGAGTATGGAGGAGTCAAGCGGGAATGCTGCGGCCGACAGGGCCGTGGCCATCGCATCGGTGCTGTAGATTCCGTTTGAAGCATCGTTGCGCAGAGCAATGTTGAAATCTTCTTGAAGAGCTGATGGGTGCACTGATGCAGATGCGGCTGAAGGTGACGGAAAGACGAAGAAGAGAAGCCCAATGGCGAACATGAGCAGAAGGAGAAAGAGACCGACCCGTGAGCGGCGTGTGCGCCGAGGGCTACTCATTCTTACACCTGTGTGAAAAGCTCCCGGCACAAGAAGCGTGTTGCGTACCGCGAGAAATCTCATCAGCGATAGGGAGCCGAGCCGGATGGCTTGCCGACCTGTCAGTGATGCAGTGATGTTGGATTTGTGTGTCACAGAGTAGCACAATTAGGTAGTGTGGATGCACAGCTGTGTGCACGAATACAGGATATCTTGTAACTCGGTGGTATGAAGGCCGGCGTTGTGCATTCTTATATCAGACATCGTAGGACCTACAGCAGACTTTCTCTCGTGATCGTACGCAAGTGCTGCGAGCGTTCATCTGGTGACTTTTGAGTCGGTCAGCGCTCATGTGCTACAGGGAAATGGGAGACGCTACCCATCGTTCCCAAATGTTTGTGATAGCATTCTGCGCGAGTCTGGTGTTCATTGATAATCATTTCCCGGCCCATATGCGAGAAATAGGCCACAGGTTTGAGCAAACTGTCTGTGATAGCATTTTGCGCGAGTCTGTTTTCACTAATGACCATCTCGGGGCCCCTATGTGAGAAGTAGGCCAGACTGGTTCTCAGTATTGAGAAGAGCCCAACAGATACTTGCCCAAGACGAGATATAGCAGTTGGCCCCGAGGTTATCGACTCTTAGCAAGTAGATGTGTTCTTGCGATCGCCGGTAGCAGTGATGATGTGCTCCTGGCCTGCTGCTGAAGAGAACAAGGAGAAGGTCAAGGGAAAGAAGGGAGAGTTCTCGGAGCCGAGAATGCACCGACACGGGCCATGGCATATAAACACCTCTCCTCGTCTCTCCCCTTATCTCAGTTACTCAGACTCGCTAGCAGGATTGACTTAGCAGGATTAACTTCCCGCCCCCCCTACTAGTAACTTCCTCTATTTTCCTAACTAATTACACTATACCCTATACAATCGCGCTAGCGAGTCTGAGCGCTTTTGGGGATAGCTTTAGTATAGCTCGTTCAGGTTTGTATAGTAATAGTACT